>PVLC010003541.1:39107-96064 GCA_004027655.1 Graphiurus murinus | reverse complement strand
GCGGTACTGGGGGTTGAACTCAGGGGCATTCTACCTCTGAGCTACACTCCCAGCCCTATTTTTTATTCTTTATTTTGAAACCGAGTCTCACTAAGTTGCGAAGGGCCTCACTAGGTAGCTGAGGCTGGCCTCGAACCCGGATCCTCCGGTCTCAGCCTCCCGAATGCTGGGATTACAAGCGTGCGCCACCACGCCCGGCTGACTTTCTATAACTTTTCTATCTTGAGGCCATAATAAAAATCTTCTGATCCATCTCTCTTGAAAGTAAGTCATTTCATATTCTACAGGGGTCCTTCCCTGTACTCACCCAGAAGCCAAGAAAATTCTATACAAACTAAGTTTCTGCCAGTTTATTACCATTAGATCCTACCTCCTTTTGTGCAATCATACTTCTAAACAATGATCTGCTTTTCATCAAGCCTAAGCACAATGCAGTTTTCTCTGAGCCTTTGATTCTTCGTTTCTGAAGGATCCTGTGTTACTAGAGCTTCTATTAAATAAAGTTGTTATACTTTTTTCTTTTCTTAGTCTGTCTTTGCTTCAGGGGCATAAACCATGAACTTACTTTTCTACAATGGAAATAAATAAAAGGAAAAATTTATTGAGGAACAATTGTGGAGAAGTGGGAGTAATGTATGAGGTTCTGACTACAGTGTTTAAATTTAGGATTTAGGTCCTAATCCCCAAAAGTTCCATTAACATAGAATTGATCATCAGAAAGGAACTCTGGACAAAAGAAGAAATCATGAGCTTTGGACAACAGGATAAATGATCTTATTCAGACTTCTCATAAGAAGAAGACAAGCAGATGCATTACTAAATTAGAAGTTATGACTTTGTTGATCTATGAGGCTGGAGTTGGGAAGGGGTCCTGCAATTCTAGCTATGGCATGTGTCAGATAAGTTAGAAAAGGCAGGTTATTGACAACCAAGAATCTAAATTTACTTGTTGATTTTGCCAAAAATATAAACATAATCAAAGTAGTCATTTAATTCCCAATAAAAAAATCACCAAATTATAAATGAAAGCTCAAATGCTTCAGTCAAACAGGCTGTGGCCTTCTTATTTCATATTTTGCAAATATCAGACAGGAAATGAACAAATGTTTAAAAAATGATTGCATATGGTCATGTGAAAAACAAATGTTAAAATTTCTGAGTAAAATCTACATTTCTGCCTAAATTTCCTCAAATGCTAAATTCTACATATCTATAAAGCAGAGAAGTTCAATTGAAAAACCAAAATATACATGAAGGGTAGCTGGGGAACACCAGCAAAAACCAGTCTGGAACTTGGCATCAGGAGACCTGGGCTGTAGATGGAACTCTCCAATAATGGCTGTGTGACTGCGGAAAGGAAGAAAAAGAATGTGTGTGGGACAGCCTTGAGCAGATGTTACAATGGTGCCAGTTAATCATCATAAAACCTGGGTGAGTTGGATAAATTACTGCCATTTTATAGCTGAGAAAAGTGAAGCTCAGAAAGTTTACATGGCCATTGTCTGTTTTGGAAGAGAATCAACGAACAGGATTTCTCAACCATTAAAAATCCTTTTTTTTTCTTTTCAGCAAGCATAAAACATTTTCATTTGAATCCTCTTACATAATGAAGTGTTTAATATTCTCATTTTAAGGTCATTTCCAGTACTTTGATGTTCATCTTGATCAGAGATTCACTGAAAGCTAAGAATAAAATGCTTTTTTTCATGTTAAAACCAAACTTTGAGACCCCTAGGATACTTATAGAATGGTTTGAAATCCATAGTTTTACTTTTATGAGTCAATGATTCTGTGTGTTAACAGAAAAATCATTGGTGGAATGTTTTAAAATGAGATAATGTGTAGATGACACATAGGATATACACAAGTAAAGCTATCATTAATATTATTGAGATAATTTTCTCAGGCAAATGTTCTTCTTAGTAAATGTTTCTAAATAATTAAGATGCTTATGTTGAACACCTCTGCAAATCAGAGTAAACATTTGTTTGTGTGTCAGATTGGCTTTCTTCTCACCTTAAAGTAAAGATAATATAAAATCTCAATTATATAAACAATCATTTAAATCCTGAACCCCAGTCACATTATTAGAAAGAATGATTTTTGTGTAAGAACCAACTCACTTTTCTAATTAGTGCCTTCTTGTGGGTCTTAGTTTGTATGTGGGCCATAGTTTTCCATAGTCAAAAGGGATGAGTTCAGAAAGTTAAGCAACAAGGGAGAGTGAATTATCCAGGACTGCCACCACTTGACTAGAAAGTGGCAAAGAATGGAGTTAGATACCAGATACTCTTGGCTGACTGGAGTAATGCAAACATGACCAACCCATGACAGTACTCAGAAGAAAGTGGGAGAGTAGATATCTCTATTTTCTTCTTCTCTAACCTTCATATTTCTAGTATTGCTTCCCATTCGTCAGGTCAATTATAGGCCAGAGGGCAAGAATGGTTGATGAATTCTTCTTGGGAGTCAGAGCAATGTGGTGAAAAGTTGAACTAGCAGGGGTATCCAGAACAATCACTTTTCTTATTAGAAAATTCCTCTTATTAGCAATTTGTTATTAAATTTCAATTTGTTGTTGTGTTCTTTGCATACACATTTGTGAGCACCAATTGCATTCAGGATGTGGTACTTCAAGGAAAAAGAAGAGGAGGAAATTGCATAAGAAATTGCCCATGTTCTCAAGGACCTTATAAGAAGACTAGTATACAAATAATGCCAGGCAGAAAATAATATGTAAGAGAGTAATAAGGACATGTATGGGAATTCAGAAGAAATAATGGTTGAGGCAATGAGGAAAGACTTTACACAAGGCATAGCATTTGAAATTGGTCTTTTGGGATAAACAAGATAATGATAGAAATATAGTCTGACGATATCCCACTTGGAGGAAAAAAATGTGGAAGACAAGTAGGTGGATTGTGGAAGATGTAAGCTATGTTCAGAAGGTCTGCTTGGAATATAGTGTCCCTTTAAGCAAACAATGTCAGATAAAATCAGGAACAAATAAGATAAAACAAGAATTCCTGCTTCTGCCCTATCCCCCCCCCCCCCAGACACACACATGCATTCACATACTCCCATGTAAACATTTGTTAAAACAATGCTGACCTAGTGCAGAACTTTAGCTGGTCGTCTCTGAGTAAAGTGCATACTCTGAAAGTGAGTGTATAATCTGATATCAGTATATCCTCTGGCATAAGGCAAAATCAAATACACACATTTGGCATGATTTCCTTTATTCTAGCTTTATATTACACAAGCACTGTTTCTAAAGCATGATTGCTATTGGGATAACAGCACCATCTAGTGTGTTTGAGTCTTATGTTAAATTCAAGGACTTCTGATCTATTTCTAATGCTATCAGACAGATAATAATCATAAAGATACTCTCATACCCAGGCATACCCTAACAACCTTCACTTCCACTTTGCCTTTAAAATTTGCAGTTCAACAGATTTAAATTTTTTGGCACTTATGACATTTCAAAGAAACCCCTTGAGATCATGTTGCTCTGTCTCATCAGTAACTGAGGTGAGGAAACTATAAGAAGTGGTTTCTCATGATTTCCCAGTTAACCAAATCTGAAAACCAAGATATAAAGCAAAAATCATTCCCAATTGAGGGTAAATGACAGTTTTATCTAAAAGTTTGTTTGTTTATTTTGTGGTACTGAAAATTGAACCCAAAGGCATTCTAGTTCTGACCTATACTCCCAGCCCTATTTTATTTTTTATTTTGAAACAAGGTCTCACTAAATTGATAGGAGCCTCAATAAGTTCCTGAGGCTGTCCTCGAACCTGCAATCCTCCCATCTCATCCTCCCAAGTACTGGGATTACAGGAATATGCCACCAAGCCTGGCTCTAAGTATATTTTAACATGCAAATTAATAATGGATATTCTCGAACATTAAACAACAGTCATCACTGTTTGATTATATATACCATAAAACACTATAAGCAATATTTACTTTAGTAATCAGTTTATGAAGGTGAAACTTTCAGCCTAAAGTAATGAAATATGAGAAAATAATCAGATCATGAAAGAAAAATTGACACACAGGAGGATCTCAGCCTGATTAACCCTGTTGTACCCAAGAAATGTATAAAAATCCATGCTAAAAAAAAATAAAAAATGAAAAAAAAAAAAAAAAAGAAATGTGGAGTCCATGAGCCGGGCATGGTGGCACACTCTTGTAATCCCAGTACTTGGGAGACTGAGACTGGAGGATTCTGGTTGGCAGCCAGCCTCAGCTACTTAGTGAGGCTCTCCGTCAGAGTTAGAATGCCCCTGGGTTCAAACCCCAGTACCACAAGAAGAAGAAGAAGAAGGAGGAGGAGGAGGAGGAGGAGGAGGAGGAGGAGGAGGAGGAGGAGGAGGAAGGAAGGAGGAGAAAGAAGAAAGAAATGTGAAATCCAGATCCGTCCCCACCCCCAACCTCTCTCTGACATGCTGAATCCAAATCCCTTCAGACAGAGCCAAGGACTTGGCTGTACTCCAATCACGAGCAACAACAATTTACCTGAGCTCAACATTATATTTCGTTCCTCTGTCACTATCCCTGTTTCTGCCTCTGATGGAATCTGTCACCCATCTGCCTAGAAAACTTCAGTACATCTTTCAAAGCACAGATCAAATGTTGTGCCTTTGTTGTGAATCTTTTCCTAAGCCCCCCTAGGAAGAGTTGACCAGCTCTATCCCCATCTGTCTAACTGTGATCTATGCACATCACAGACACATGCCATTGAATCACACCTATTTGTTTACATGTTTTTCTGTCAACCAAGGGGTAAGTCCTCTGGGAGAGAAGAGCTTCTTATTCACTTTATAGCGTACTATCCAGCCCCGGACAGATGGGTCAATAAGTGTTTATAAATAAATATAAAACCTGTTCTAAGCATCTACTAATCTAGATTAGATGACTAGATTAGAATGGATGAAAATATTTTTTAAAGTAATAGTTCAAAGAAAGAAAATAAATACTTTGAAGAGTTTGATGGCTTCCACAGTAAAATAGTAAAATCCTCATTTGGCCTTAACTTCTGTTATTTGAAAATGGTTCCCTGTTCTTTATCTACTCCCAATTTTTTAAAAAAAGGATATGTATGTCACATAAACAAAAATGTTTGTGGGGTGGTAGAGAATGTACAGGAAGCATCTATAACTCTCCTCTGATTATCATAAGTAGTCATCTGAGATTATTTGCGATGCTTTATTTTATTTTCCTGCATAGAGATATTTAAAAGTATGTACAGAACTGTTGGTATTTGGGAATGAGAAAACCCATTAAACACCATTCATCATTTCCCAGTTAGCTACAGGAAAGTTCAGAATTTTTCAGGGTTTTTTTTTTTTTTTTCTAATGATTTAAAAATGAGAGGAGCACTCTCAAGAGCATGTGCAGACCCCAAAGTGACAGCTCAGCAGCATAACTTCCCTATCATAGGTTCTCAAGATGTTTGTGAAAGAAACCTAAAGTGCTTTTGAAAGTAAACTGATATTTGTTACAGATTAGTACAAGTAAAATATAACATGTAATCCTATATTGCAAAGTACCATAAGAACTATAAGTGCAAAATGTATCACTAATAAATACTAAGCATTAATCACTAATAAACTCTAGATAGATAAGATAGATAAGAGAATGATGTAAAATACACTATCTGTTTATAATAGCCAGATAATACACAAGATGTTTGGTTTATTATGGTAATAAGAGTATTAATTGAGAGAAATTAAAAAGCACACATATATTCTACTTCCTCCTTTATCAAGGAAAATTCAAATCAGCAAAAAAAAAAAATAGCTGTTTACAACTTATATTTTGCCAAGGATAAAATTATTACCATGTTCCTAATTTCAGAATTGGACTTCCTACAGCAAAAATAATGGATTTGATGTTTTATTTTTTTAAAGATACACTTTTACTGTAAAAGGAAAAAATAAAACTATACATCTGAAATAAAGATATGCCTCCCATATAATTGTTTAGTAGTTCAGAAAATTATGCTATCATCACCATGGAATTCACAAGTACTTATGCCAAACAATCCTCATGGACCTTGATTTTATCAACATTAATCAACTTGAAGCAAGAAAAGGTAAGGTTGATAATTTCATGATGAATAAATCTGGCATTTTGACATTTTTATTATCCTTCTGATGTCTTTAGAGGGAACAATAGAAAAAATGTTAACATTAAGATTATGTATCCTATAATAGTAGTTATGATAAAAGGTTTTTAATATGTTTTTAGTGCCTCCTGTTTATGACCACATTGGGAAAAATGTCCTTCATATGAAAAATTTGAAAAGGTTAGTTCCTTGAATACAAAGTGCATGGATTATAGAGTTGAAAATAAGAATCACAATTCAAATAGTTGAAAAACAATTATAAAGTAGCAAGTTCAGCCAGTTGTGGTGGTGCATGCCTGTAATCCCAGTATTTGGAAAGCTGAGACAGGAGGATCATAGGTTCAAAGCTAGCCTCAGCAACTTAGTGATGCTGTCAGAAACTTAGCAAGATCCTATTTCCAAATAAAATCTAAAAATAGGGCTGAGTGTGTAGCTCAGAGGTAGAATGCCCCTGGGTTCAATCCTCAGCAACACACACACACACACACACACACACACACACACACACACACACACAGTAGGTAAGTCCAATGATTTAAAAGCTATATATTGATATATTTTTAAATATACAGAATATTAAGTGTCTTCCTTTGACCTCACCACACACCAAAACTCAGCATCTTCATATTTTCTTCACCTGCCTTTTCATAACACACACTACTTGAAATTCTTCTTGTACTCAAGTTTACAACATTTATTTATTCATGCAATTCCAGTAGTCTGAAACTCTCTGATAATCTGGTATAGATGAGGTTTGGATGAAAATAATTAATACATGTGTCTACATGAACTTACAACCAGGTGAATACTCCATTTCATTTCACATAACCTGTCCTGACCATCAACTGGATTCCAATGGTTATATTGTTTTAATAACTCCAAATAATCTTCTTTTTATAGAAGTATGAAAGTTTAAGTCAAGGAAAGATAGAAGGCAAAACAGCCCCCCAACACACACACAGTTGGGAGGGGTTCCCCAAAGAGAGTAACCCACTCCAAGTAATCTTAAAAACAGCTTTTGTTTCAAAGGTTTTGATTATTTTAATTATTTTTATTGGTGCGTTGTAATTGTATATCTTGATGAAGCTCAGGGTGTTAGAGGCATACATGCACACAGCACTCACTGAGCCCTTTCCCAATTCCCACCCTATGCCCTCCTCCTCCCCTTCTTCATGTCCTCAGTACAGTGATAGGTTTTGATAAGTTTGTGTATGCACATCATGACCATTGAGGTGTTTCCCTCTTTCCCCCTCACATTTACCTCAGATAGGTTGTCTTCTTCACTCATCTAAGGTTTCTCTTCCTTTGGAGTCCCTCCTGTGTCCCATTTTCTCCCTAGCTTCCACATATTAGGGAGAATATTCAACTTTTCACTTTTTGTGACTGACTAATCTCACTTAGTATAATGTTCTCCAATTCCATTCATTTCCCTGCAAATGACATTACTGTATTCTTATTTATGGCTGAGGAAAATTCCATTGTGTATATATCCCATAGTTTTGTAATCCATTCATCTGTTGATGGACATTTCAGCTGGCTCCAAAGTTTGGCAATTGTGAATTGTGCAGCTATAAACATAGATACGCATGCATTAGTCTGATAGTTTGGTTTTCATTCTTTTGGGTAGATACCCAGAAGTGGTTATATCTGGATCATATGGTAGGCTCATTCCTATTCTTCTGAGGATCCTCCATACTGTTTTCCAAAGTGGTTGCACTAATTTGCAATTCCATCAACAATGTATTACAGTTCCTACTTCTCCACACCCTTGCCAACATTTGTTGTTTGTGTTTTTAATGATTAACATTCTAATTGGGGTTAGGTGAAATCTCAGGGTAGTTTTGATTTGCATTGCTCTGATTTCTAATAATGTTGAACTTTTTTTCATACATTTATTGGCCATTTGTATTTCTTCTTTTGTGAAGTGTCTATTTAGTCACTTACCTATTTTTTGACTGGGTTATTTGGATTTTTTGGCGGTGAGTTTCTTGAGTTCTCTGTATATTCTAGATATTAGTCCTCTATTAGAGGAGTTGCTGGCAAATATTTTTTCCCATTCTGTACGCTCTCTGTTGAGGTTCTTGATAGTTTCCTTTGCTGCACAGAAGCTCTTTGGTTCAGTGCAATCCCACATATCGATCCTCCTTTTAGTTTCTTGTGCCTTTGGAGTCTTGTTGAGAAAGTTTTTACCTATGCCTATGTGTTAAAGTGTTGATCCTAAGCCCTCTTCAAGTAGGGCAAGTTCTTTGGTCTGCAAGTTCTCCAGGTCTTTGATGCATTTTGAATTGACACTTGTGCAGGGTAAGAAAGTGGGGTTTATTTCCATTTTTATTTGCATTGTAGTCTCACATTATAACATAGTTCTGGGTGATTAGGACATGCATGCACACAGCACTTGGTAAGCTTCCCTCAGCCTCCTTCCCCACTCCCTCCTTGTCCCCATACATGATTTTGAGATTGCCATTGGTCATTTCACATATATGTACGTAACATCAATGGAAGTGCTTCCTTCATTAATTTTCCCTACCCCACCCCTCACTGCACTCTTCTAGACACCCTCCATAGCTCCACTGAGGTTTCTTCTCTATTATCTAAAGTCTCTCTTGTATCCTGATTCCTCCCTAGCTTCTGCATATGAGAGAAAACATATGACCCTTAACTTTCTGGCTAATCTTTCTTAAAATAATATTCTCCATTTTCCTGAAAATGACAATTTTATTTCAAAGTTTTAATAATATTTTATATGAAGTTCTTGAGAGCTCTGGATTCAGACTGATTTTCAGATGGGCTGCTTCTTTTAGGTTTTTACTGGGTTTTATCTTACTTTCTTCAAATATGAAGGAGAAAGGAAAGCCAGAGAAGGAAGATCAAGTGAGAATAATTCAGGATAGATGAATCAGTTCTGTTATGAAGCTCCTGACTTCAAATTTGATGAATGAAGGACTAGACAAATCATGTTGATTGCTTCACTACCGATATTTTATAACTCACTGTTATAGAAAAATGTCTAATATATTAATAATATAGCATATAACTTTCACTAAGGAGTAATGGATGATGAGTAATTTGAGATCTATTGAGAATTATTTATAGAATAAAGATATACTAATTAATAATATACTTAGAGTATTTTTCTGTTTAATAGTTTTTATATAATAGATAACCCCTATTACTTAACCATCTCCCCCATAATAGTGCTATTATTAGTGCTTTTTATACAAAGATAAATATCTGTCAATAGTATGAAAAGCAACAAATCAATCAAATCAGGTTGAAGAAAAATAGTCATAAACAGCTTTATAATCAAAGCTGAATTCCATTTTATTTCATTTCTTATTCAGGATTAATTATATACAAACACATAATGAGCTCCAAGAAGGCATTCCTGAGACAGAGGGGCTCAACTTTGAAACAGATCTTTAGTACAAGACACATTTAAAATGATCAATGATCTATGATACTCCAGGGTTAAAAAAGGAACATGTCATTTAAGGAAACTGGTTTTCTTATTTCTATGACAGCACTTCTAGGTGCAATTCAAAATCTGTCTGCACCTGATTCCAGAATGCTTGGCAACTCACAAGCCTGATGATTTCCAGGTGCACCATGTATTAACCAAACTTGAAACAACAACAACAAAAATGTCCCATGCAAACTTAAATTTCTGTTGTTTGTCCTGATCTCATGTTTTTAGAAAGCAATTGTCTGTGAGCAGGAATTAATATGCTCACTTTTAAAAAGACATTCACAGATGATAAAATATAGCCTTCCACAGACATAAATCACAATATTTATCGTATCTCTTTGACATATACATATCTCACATAAGTTTTTAAAACTATATCTTGGATTAAAGAAAAAATTAATAGCCAACAATATGCAGTTTTGAAAACACCAACCTATTTAAGATATTAGTCAATGCTTGATGAGAACAAAATAAAAATCTTTCATTTAGTAAGGTAGCCTCTTAATTTAGAAATGAATAAAGATATAATCAAATACAATATTATTTGTTTTAAAAGTAATTGAAATTTTTTGAAAATTAGCATGAATAAAATTCAGTAAAATTTGATCAAGTAGTAACTTTCAGTTGACCACCATGCTAGTGGTATACCAAAATAAGCAAAATGAGATTTCTTTCAAACTTCCTTCACTTAATACATTGCTTTTTAATCATTTGCTCAATGACTCTTTGAACAAACACAGAAATTCACATCTTTCCTTGATGCCATTCAAAACTTCAAAATGAATCACATTTTGTAAGTTTAATACAAATCTACAACATACACCATTTTAGAATTTTTAAAAATATAAATAAATACCATTGACATATACAGTAAAATTCACACACAACTAAATAGTGCAATTTGATGATTTTTTACAAATAACTTTATAACCACTACCCTTTGAAGATATAGAACAATTATATATTTCTATTTTGGGTAACAAAAATTTTCTAGTATTACATTGCAATCAAAATACATCACCTGCTCCACACAACCACTAATCTCATTTTCTATGAAGATTAGTTTTGTCTATTCTAGAACATCATATAAATGGAATCATAGAATATGTATGTTTTTATCCTGTCTCCTTTGTTCAATGTAATATTTTTAACACAAACATGTTGTTCTGTTTCTTCTTTTATTTCTGATTAGTATTCCATTATGTAGATATTCCACAATTTTTTATCCATTCATCTGTTGATGGATAACTAAATTGCTTCCAATTTGGGTCTACTATGAACCTAGCTCTTATGAAGTCCCTATACAAGTCTTTTATTGTTTATGCTTATAATATCACTATTTACTTCCCATATGTCCATTACATTTCTGTTCTTTTACACCATTCTATTTTGAGATAATAAAAGGTTTTAGTGTTTTATTTATTTTCTCTATGGGGTTCTTACTTCTATTACTTATTTTTTGGTTGTTGTTCCAGAGCTAACAATATCTATCATTTTAATTCTGCCAATATTAATAACAACTAATAATATTAATTTTTTAGTTGAAGATATTTATTTTTTATTGGAACATTGTAATCATACATCTTTGTTAGGTACAAGCTGGTAAAGGCATACATGCACACATTTCTCATTTAACCCTTCCCCAATTCCCACCCCACTCCCTCACTCTCCCTCCTTCTCAAGTTCAGTTTACTGATTGACTTCGATAAGTTTGTGAAAGTACATCATGTGCAATAGGGTGTTTCCCTCCAACCCCCACCTTCAGTTAAGTCACCTTCTTTGTTCAGCTAAGGTTTCTCCTTCTTTGTCTAGAATCCCACTTTCTCCCTAGTTTCTGCATATTAGGGAGAGTATATGATTTTTACATTTTGTGACTGACTAATCTCACTTAGCATAATGTTTTCCAGTTCCATCCATTTCCCTGCAATGACATGATTTTGTTCTTCTTTATGGCTGAGTAAAATTCCATTGTGTACATATCCCATAGTTTTGTAATCCATTCATCTGTTGATGGACATGTTGGCTGCTTCCATAGTTTGGCAATTGTGAATTGTGTGGCTATAAACAAAGATACACATGCATCGGTCTTATAGTTTGATTTCCATTGGGGGGGTAGATACTCGGAAGTGGTATTGCTGGATCATATAGTAGGTCCATTCCCATTCCTCTGATCAGTTCACTTAAGAGTTAATGCTATACCTTTTTATAATTTGCACTTTGAACTTTTAAATTCCTACTTCTTCATTGTCTTTTTTTTAAATAAACTTATTAATGCATTGTAATCTCATATCATAATGTAGTTCAAAGTAAAGTAACATGGACATATATGAAACAGAACTTGGTCAAGCAGGCGTGGTGGTGCACACTAGTAATCCTAGTACTTGGGAGGCTGAGATAGGAGGATCACAGGTTCGAGGACAGCCTTAGCAAGTAGTGAGACTCTCATCAACCTAATGAAACCTTGTTTCCAAATAAGAAATAAGGGGCTGGAGGTGTAGCTCAAAGGTATAATGTCTCTTAAAAAAAAAAAAAGAACTTTAGTGAGCTTCCCCCCAGCTCCTTCCCCAATCCCTCCCCTTCTCCATACATGATATTGAGATTGGTATTGATAATTTCACATATGTATGTACTATCAGTGAAAATATTTCTTTCACTAATTCTTGCTCCCCCCAACTCCCTTGTTCCACTGAGGTTTCTTCTTCATTATCTAAAGTCTCTCTTTTATCCTGATTACTCCCTAGTTTCTGCATATGAGAGAAAACATAAAATCCTTCACATTTTGTGATTGACTAATCTTACTTAATGTTCTTCGGGTCTATTCACTTTCCTGCAAATGACACCATTGTGTTGTATACTGCTGAGTAGAATTCCACTGTGTGTATATTCCATAGTTTTGTAATCCATTCATCTGTTGATGGATACCTAGGTTGTTTCTATAATTTGGCTATTGTGAATTGTGCTGCTAAAAACATGGATATGCATGTATCACTATAATATTCTGATTTCAGTGTCTTCGAAAGATAACTAGGAATGAGTGATATAGCTGGATCATACTGTGGATCCATTCCCAATTTTCTGAGGAATCTCTACAATGATCTCCTTAATGACTACACTAATTTGCCATCCCACTAAAGAGTTCCTATTTTCCCACATCCTTGCTATCTTTTTTTGTTGACTATTCGATGATTGCCATTCTAACTGAGGGTAGATGAAATCTCAATGTAGTTTTGATTTGCATTTCTCCGATTGCTTATGATGTTGAACATTTTTTTTATATGTTTGTTGGCCATTTGTATTTCTTCTTTTGTGAATTGTCTACTTAGTTCAATTGTCCATTTCTTGGTTGGATTATTTGTTTGTTTTAGTGTTGATTTTTAAGTGTTTTTTATATCCTACATACTAATCCTCTATCAGATAGAGGAGTAGTTGAAAAAGACATTCTCCCATTCTGAAGGCTCTTGATTGTTTCCTTTGCTGAACAGAAACTTTTTATTTTAATGCCATCTGATTTATTAACTCTTGTTTTAATTTCCTGAGCTTTGAGGGTCTTATTAAGGAAGATTCTACCAGTGGCTATATGTTAGAGTGTTGGTTCTAATTCTCTAGTAATTTCAAAGTCTCTGGTCTAAATTTCAGGCCTTTGGTTCATCTTAAGTTGAATCATACACAGGGCAAGAGATTAGGGTTTAATTTTATCTTTCCACAAATGGATAACCAGTCTTCCCAATATCATTTTTTGAAATGTCTTTTCTTCAATGTATGTTTTTGGTACTTTTGTAGAAAATCAATTGGCTGTAAGTGTGGATTTCTCTATCTTCTATGCTGTTCCATTGGTCTATGTATCTGTCTTTGTGCCAATACCATGCTCTTTTTATTAGTATAGTTCTGTATTATAACATAAAGTTAAGTATAGTGATGCCTCCTTCCTTTTATTGTTGAGAATTACTTTGGTTATTCTGCATTTTTTGTTTTTCCACATGAAATTTAGGATAAATTTTTCTAGCTCTATGAAGAAGGATATTGGCATTTTAATAGAGATTGCATTGAATCTGTACGTTATTTTTGGTAGAATGGCTACCATAGCATAGGAAAGGTTTCCATCTTCTAAGATCATCTTTTTGTGTTTATAAATTGGTATTTTTCTCAAATTTGAAAAGTCTTTGGAAGTTATTTCTTCAAATATATTTTTATTTCACTTTTTCATGTATTTCTTCTCTAGAACTCAACCTGAACATAAATTAAACTACTACATATTTTCCCCATATATCCCTAAAGTTTTGGGGTTTTTCAATGTTTTTCTTTACCTCACTAACATCAAATAATTTCTATTTACCTGTCATTAAATTTGCTTATTTTTCTATCTTAAATATTTCCTTAAGTCCATTAGTAAACTTTTGCAAAAAAAAAAAAAAAATCCTGTTATTGCATATTTCAATTCCAGAATTTCCAGTTGATTCTAGTTTTGTAATTCCTTCACCTCCCCCACCCCTGTGGAGAGCACCCATCCACTGTCTCATTGAGGCTATAAAGATAGATTAATTAGTTAATATGCTCTTTCTCTGTTTAAATTCAACAACCAGGCCATCTCAGATTTGGTTTCTATCGACCACTCTAATCTTGATGATGGATCAAAATGTTCAATTTCTTTTAATATCTTGTGCTTTTGAAGAAAATATTAATCTTTTAAAATAATGCATTGTAAAAAACTCTGGATTTTAAACATCTTCTAAAAAGTGTTTATTCTTATTTTAGATGGTAGTTTAATTATAGAGTGACTATATTGGAGTTTGCAGACTTGAGTTTTTGCTTTCTTAGTGTGAGTCTGCATAAAGCCCAAAGTATTCCTTTAATCCCTGTAATTTAGCAAGACTCAATCTCTAAGCTATTTCTTTGCAGATCTTTCTAGGGCTTGATTTTAGGCTTTCTAAGGGAAGGTTTATAGTAGACATTATTGAGATATTTGTCCTAAACCTAGTGTGGAGATTTGTTGTATTAAGCTGGTGCCAGGATTTTTATTTTTGTCTTGTTACTTCAACCGAATGGCATAAACATTAAAGAAGTAGACATTGAGATTATTTCAGAGTAGTAATACAGCACTGATCATATTATAGTAGCTCTCTCCAATCATTAATCTCATCGTACCTCAATATGGTGAGCATCATGTGGTCTTTCCCTGTGCATTCACAGCCCATTCCCTAGCCATAGGCTAATGGCATTGCTCTGCATAATCTTTTGGGGTCATTTGTCTGAACATCTCCCTTGTCTCTCACACCTTATTAGATAGATTTAAGCTTCATAAGCTCCCTGAGCTCTAATCTCTGCCTTCTTTGTTCTTCTGAGTAGCCCTCAGTCTTAAGCTCTTTGTACCACAGTAAGGAAATTTCACAGGCAGAAAGCTGGGTAATCATGGTAGCACAAGGAGGAATTCCCTTCTGTCCTGGTGTTCAGTCTTATGCTTCTGCTAGCCACTGTCTGGAAACATTTGCTTCATTTATTCTCCCAATTCTAGAGTTTATTATGGCAGGACTATTAGCATGGCACCATCACACCATCTGACACATATTGTTTTTATTCATTCGCATTTAGATACTGAATTTTTATAACCCATTTCATTTTTCTTCATGCATTTATGCTAAGTAACTTTTTACTAAAATAAAACAAAAACTAAACAATCTCTTGACAGTTTCTTAGAGATGTTTATCTTAAAAATGTAACAACCAATATTGATGCAGTCCTGACTTAAGAATATGATAGTTTAAAAACTTTCAAAATTCCTTTTCTTTAACATTGTATTCCTACTAGACATATTAACTTCTTTCAAGGTTTATTGAACACTTATAATGAAAAAATATGTTTTGTGACTATGAAGAAAAATCAGATAGATTCTTCTTTTATAGACTTCATAGAAAGATAAAGATTTACTTAAAGTACCAAGATACAATGTGGAAGGTAATAGAAACCAAGCATGCTGGTGCACACCTGTAATCTCCGTACAGATGAGGCTGAGGCAGGAGAATTTCAGGTTTGAGGACTGCATCCAGTAACTTAACAAGACCTTGTTTCACTAGGGGGGTATAGATCAGAGGTAGAGTGCCTCTTGGTTCAATCCATAATACCACAAAAAAGAAGCTAGCAGAGTTAACACTGCACTAGTCATATTTCTTTATGGATGAATGAATAAGAAATATTCATGTGCACATCAAAGATCCAAGGAGTAACCAAAGTGGTGAGGTTGAAAACTAAGGGTGTTACCAACAACCAATGGACTCATCTGTTTGTTCGAAGCTTAAGATAAGCTAAGAAAAGGTTAAGAGAAATTCTAAAAGTCAGCTAGAGGCAAGTCTTGAGTCATGAACATCAAGGAGGGATTTTTATTTTACTTTTCAGATAGTAGCAATCATTGAGGATTTTTACATGGAAAGTGTTGCTCTGAGTGCATGTTAATGTGTTGTGAGTGAATACATGCCTTCAAATGATCCAGAATATTATTCAATCTACCATGAAAGTTTAGCACAATTTATGGCTATGTAATCTTAAATTAGTCTAAACACAGTATATTTTGTAGCTATCAGTAATTATTCATTTTGACTTAAAATATTTTAGTCAAAGAAAATTCCAGCTCACTGAAGCAAAATTAAAATTCAAAGGGAAAACCTATACACAAAATACGTTTATTCACTTGTAAACTGAACTATGTTTTCTGGCATGCAAAAAAAAATTAGACAAATTATGTTGCTTTGTCAGAGGTTACATTCATGAGCTAGTGATGTGTTCAAAGATGTTTTTCCTCAGAGGAAGAGATAGTGGTAAAAACAGAACAACTGACGTCTGATCTGTACTCTGGCTTTAACAGGCATTTCGTAGTTTTTGTTTGTTTTTTTGTTGTTGTTAGGTTTTGTGCTACTAGGGATTGAACCTAGGGGCATTCTCTCTACCTCTGGGCTATACTCCCAGTCCTGTTTTATTTTTATTTTGAAAAGGGTCTCACTAATTTGCTGAGGGTCTCCCTAGGCTACTAAACCTTAAAATCCTCCTGTCTCAGCCTCCCAAGTATGGGAATTACAGGCATACACCAGCACATCTGCCTTTAGTATTCCCATATTCAGATTAAGAAATTGGATTAGATATTTCCAAAGGTCACTTGCAGCTCTAAAGTTCTGCATCTCTAGACCATTACTTACTAATATTTTGGTAAAGGCTTCTGAATCAACTTATTACTAAAATGGGATATGAGCTAGAAAGATTTATTTTTCCAATCTAACACTATTCATATTTTCTCTTTAAAATTCATTTGTACTCAACAGATTTTAATTGAGTACCCATGGTGTGTAAAAAACACTGTACTGGGAACTGAAGACATACTACTGACTAACACACACAAGACCCTTACCTTCAAGATATTTATGAGCCCTGGTCTGTATCGGAGTGCAAAGGAATCACTGAAGAAACTATAGCAAAATTCATAGTATAAATTTCTTTGAAGAACAGGCCAATCCAGAATACAAATAACAAAATCCCAGCACTGTAGACTTGTTTGGCAGCTGCTCTGTTAGAGCATGTTCTCTAGTAGATCAGCAGTGCTGTTCTTGCTGAAAATATGAATGAACCTATCAGAGTTTTCAAATGCATGCTTTGTCTAGGAATGCTTCTCATTAGTGGCAGGGAGAAGAAATTAGAATGAAAGTCTATTACTAAGCCTTCTTTTCTCTTATATTTTCTTCTATGAGTTTTAGAGTTTCAAGCCTTACATTTAAGTCTTTTTTTTTCATTTTGAGTTGATGTTGTGTATTGTTGGTTTTGTGTTTTGTAAAGCAAAGGTCCAATTTTACTCTTTTGTACATGAATACCTTGTTTTCCCAACACAATTTATTGAAGATACTATCCTTTCTTCATTGTATATTCTTGGTACCCCTATCAAAAATCAGTTGACTGCTTATGCATGAGTTTAATTTTTGGCTTTCTATTATTTTGCTTTGATCTATATATCTGTGTTTATCATAGTACCATACTGTTTTGATTACTGTGGCTTATATTTTGAAATAAGGCAACATAAGATCTCTACCTTTGTTCTTTGTCAGGATTGTCTGGATATTTGGGGTACTTTGTTAATCCATTTTAATTTTAGGATTATTTTTCCTGCTTATACAATAATAACAGTAGAATTTTGCTGGGTATTGCAATGAATTTGTAGATGCTTTGGATGGTGTGGACCTTTTAACACTATTGAGTTCTTCCAATTTGCTATGGTTTGGGTTTTGCCTGTCTCCAAAAGGCATGTGTGGGAGGCTTGGTTCGAAGTTTAGCAATGTTAGAAGGTGGTGGGACCATCAGGAAGTGGTGTATATTGGAAGGAGCTAGGTCATTTGGAGGCCCTCGTCTTAGAAGCAATTAAGATAAATCTCCTGAGAGTATGAGTTAGTTCTTTAGAAGAGTTATTACAAAAGGAACAAGACCTGCCCTTTTTTCCTATTCTGCCTCACTGTGTTGCCTTGTGACCTCTTTTTATACATGCATTTCCACCATTGTGATGAATTTTATGAGAAGTTCCTCCCACTGATGCCAATGCCATGTCCTGGAACCTCAAGAACTATGAACTGTGAAAAACCTCCTTTACTTATAAAGTGACTAACTTCAAGTAATTCAAAATAACAAGAGAAAACTAACTAATACACAACCCATAAATATGAGATATCAATCTTTTGTTTTTTCATTTATTTTTATATTAGTAATCACAAGAATTTTTATGGACTAACTGCACCTAAAAAGAAAGGTTATATGATTGGACTTTTTTGTCATTGTTATTTGATATTTATTTTTATTCTATCACATGAACAAAAAATGCACAACTTATGGACTCATTTTATTGTCTTTAATTTCTTTCAGTAATGCTCTGTAGTTTTCAGTAGATAAGTCTTTTACTTCCTTAATTTATTCCAAAGTAATCTATTATTTTGATTACACTATTATAAATAGGATTGTTTTAATAATTGTCTTGTTAAATCATATTTTGTTAGCTTATGAAAATGCAACTGTTTTTGTAAGTTGATTTTCTATATCAAATTTTATATCCAAATTTTATAGTTATTGAATTTGGTTATTAATGCTAACAATTTGTTTTTTGTGGAATTATTAAATTTTATGCATGTGAAATCATTTGTGAATAAGAGACAATTTTATTTCTTTCCAATTTGGATGCCTTTTTTCTTTGTCTTGAATAATGACTCAGGCTAGGATTTTTAGTTACATTTTGAATAGAAGTGGCAAAAGTGAGGATCTTTGCCTTGCTCCTGATCTTAGACCAAAATACTTCCATTTTTACCATTGATTATTTTGATATTAACTGTGGGTTTATTATGTGGAGGTAATTTTCCTTTATTCCTGGTTCATTAAGTATTTTTATCTTAAAGTGTATTGAACTTTATTAAGTGATTTTTTTGCATTTATTGAAATTATCATGTGATTTTTATCCTTCACTGAGTCAGTGTAGTGTATAACATTTATTGGTTCTTATGTGTTGAAAAATCTGTGAACCTCAGGGATAAATCTTGGTCACTTGGTTATGATTTTATGATCTTTTTAATATATTAAATGACATTGAATGCTGGATTTTGTTTACTATAATTTTGTTAAGAACTTTTTAATAAATATTCATCAGGGATATTAACTTAGAATTTCATTTCCTCATTTCTTTATAAATGAAGTTTCTTTTTTTTATTATTCGTGCATTGTAAGCATACATCTTTGTTAGGTACAAATTGATAACGACATATTTGCACACATTTCTCATTTGACCCCTTCCCCAAATTCCTACCCCGCTCCCTCACCCTCACTCCATCTCAAGTTCAGTTTAGTGAGTAACCTTGATGTACATTAGGGTGTCCCCGTCCCGTCCATCCCCTTTGGTTAAATGAAGTTCTTCATTTATCGAGGGTCTCTCCTTTTCCATCTGGAGACTCTCTTATGCCCCATCTTCTCCCTAGCATCCGTACATTAGGGAGAACATATGCTTCTTTACTCTTTGTGACTGGCTAATCTCACTTAACATAATGTTTTCCAGTTGCATCCATTTCCCTGCAAATGACATGTTTTTGTTCTTCTTTATGGCTGAGTAAAATTACATTGTGAATATATCCTATAGTTTTGTAATCCATTCATCTGTCGATAGACATCTTGGCTGCTTCCATAGTTTGGCTATTGTGAATTGTGCAACTATAAACAAAGATACACATGCATTGGTCTGATAGTTTGGTTTCCATTCTTTTGGGTAGATACCCAGAAGTGGAATTGCTGAATCATATAGTAGGTTCATTCCCATTCGTCTGAGGATCCTCCATATTGTTTTCCAAAGTGGTTGCACTAGTTTGCAATCCCACCAACAATGTATTAGGGTTCCCACTTCTCCACATCCTCGCCAGCATTTGTTGTTGTTCGTGTTTTTTATGATTGCCATTCTGATTGGAGTTAGGTGAAATCTCAAGATAGTTTTGATTTGCATCTCTCTGCTAATGATATGGAACATTTCCTCATACATTTATTGGCCATTTGTATTTCTTCTTTTGTGAAGTGTCTATTTAGATCCTTTGCCCATTTTTTAATTGGGTTATTTGTTTTTTTGGTTGTGATTTTCTTGAGTTCTTTGTGGATCAGTTTCTGGAGATTTTCTTCTAAGATTTTTATGTAAGTCATGCTTTCTGCTTCTATGTGCTTCTTGTAGCTTTGTATTGGTATCAGTCTGATGTTGGAAGCACAGATTGAAATTGTGGCAGGAGAGACTATGGCAAGAGAAGATGCCATGAATTTTCCTATCAGCTTTAATACAAATAATTTCACACTCACCTGGGTGCAGGAGTCTCTAAATTTTTCACAAACAGAATTGGTCTATGTATTATCATCGAATCAGTGTGTTCATGGGAGAAAGGAGGGTCTGTGGCTTCCTATTCAGCTATATTACCAACATCTGGAGCAGATCTCATTTTTATTAGTCAGAATTATTTCAGGCTTACAATATATTCAGTATTCAAACTGAAAGGAGCTTAAGCTAAAATAATGAATAATGAGCACAAATACCTGAAAAGTAGTTGCATAAAGCACATTTTAGACAAGGCAAAGATTAAATGAGGTACCGTATTGTCCTTTTTCTCTATCATGTGAGGCAGATTCCCCCCATGAACAAAGTTACTTTCCAGCTTAGCAGACTTAATGAAAAGCTCAGCTGAAAAGTCATGGAAAAGAGCTGATTTTCCTGTCCTGGATCATATGCTTTTCTCTGAAAGAAGGACAGTTTCCAGGAAGATGAGGTGGTGTTCTGAGATGTGTACTCAGCTGCATAGATGATATTGACTTCAGCAAGCTAATAAAATGGATCCCCCCTAGGAAATGGGTTTTCACTTGTATGAAGTGGGAGGAGCTGTAGATAGCAAAAATAATACAATTTCTCTCCCTATCCTACTCATGGAAAAAAGTTTTATAACCTAAATCTATTTAGTGCATCATTACTTATAATGGCTAAAACCTTAAGAGGTTTCCAAATGCCCAAGAATATGAACTGGTTAGTAAATGATGATATATTCATACTGTGAACTATTATAAAACTTGAATTTTAGGCACAAATAGTTTTATTAACATAAAAATTGTTATAGTGAGGGTCTGGAAATGTAGCTCAATGATAGAGCACTTGCTTAGCATGTACAGGCCTGAGGGTCAATCCCCAACACAGAAAAAAAAAAAAAAATATATATATATATATATAATTTTACTTGAATTAGTTTTTAAAAATGCTAATGTTTATTCAATCTAGAAATACTATTATATATAGAATAGATATATATGGATAGTAAAATAAGTTTTCCTTTTCTTTTTATAGTTTCCTGTTTTTTAGAATGAGCATATATTTTCTATTTTGAAAATAATTATAATATTATTTGAGTTAAGTTTAAAATGCTTATGTTTATTCAATTTATATTTGAGGATGAGTCTTATAATTAGGACACAAGAATCACAGGTGAAATTGTGCATGTATTAGCTACTTAAGAACAGAGACTTAAATGTATAACTTGTACTTTAACCTAGTAAATAGAGTTTTCATTTATTTTGAAAATTAAAATATTATATTCTCAGGCATCGAAGGACTTGGAAGAGCTCCAATACATTACACTGAGATGCCTTTCTTCTTTTCTAAGTAATGTAGAGTATACTGGTGCTCTAAGAACCTGAGGTGTGTTCACTGTGACATAGCCTGTGGTCAAATTTCAATGGAAATAGAAAAGGATGCTTTCATTCATTAACTCAACAGGGCTCACATTTGGCCTCGAATTCAATAAAGCCAAGACATAAATGAGACTGTGAAATAAAACTGCATGAACACTCGAAAGGCATCTCTTAATTATGTGGTACTAAATAAAGCGGAATTTCTTTAAACCATACCTGTTTCTAAGTAAAGTTAGAACTGATGATGCTCAGGGTGCGAGAAACCTATAAAAATTTTGGAAAACTGTGTCCATCTGGATCCTTACTGTAATTGTTCTTACTATTTTAATTAAAAATTTTATGTTGGTTTGTTTACCTATTATAACCAGCAATTATATCTCAGATTTAATTTTTAACATTCTAATTATGCCACTCCAAAGCTATTGCCTCTCGCTTTTCCTCTGTGCCTCACAGACAAGCTCACATGGTGTGCTGCTGGTAACGGGCCATGTGTTCGCTTGCACAGTACTCACAAAGTATTAAAGAACAAATAATGACCAAAACGCAAGTGGATTTGGTGGAGTAGAACACATAACTTTAAAATCCTAACTTAGAGCATTTATTAAGAGTTATCAATTCACTTCCTTGAGTGTTTTCTGATCACTGGATCTGGCCATATGATAACTGAATTCCAAGAATTAGACATGGTCTCTGCTCTTAAGGAGCTCATAATGTGGTTGCAGAAATGAGCATATAAACCACTACCATGAAGTAAAAAATTAGATGAGGACAATAAGAGGAAAATTTGCTAATGAAGCACACAGGAAAGAATTGTAGCTCATATTTGAAGCATAAAAGGCTTAGAGAATTTTGGACCGAGAGACCATTCTCTTTGCAGAAAAAAAAAAAAAAAAAAAAAACCCAAAAAACAAAAAACAAGGCACAAGTTTACAAAAAGTGCACATAGGAGCAGTGAGGAGTCCAGTGTGTCTGCAGCCTAAGTATGTGAGCAAGAAAGCAAATCCTTAGCAGATTACAGGGAGCCTGAGATGCTGTGCTAGAACTGAGCACTGTTTTGGAGGCTAAAGGGAGTCACTGGAGCATTCAAGCAGCAGAGTGTGGCATGAATGGGTTTGTGCTTTAGTAAGATAAATCTTGAGACAGTCCTAATGATGGATTTAAAGGGTGAGAAACTATAAACAAGGAGACCGGTCAGATGTAATAATGCACATGAAAAAAAGAAACGGAAATAAACAAAGGCAGAAGATACAAAAGAAGGGCACTCGGCATCAAAAAACAATGCAGAGTTAGACAAATGCAGAGAAGGTAGCTAATATGTCTGCCTTTATTTCTCTGAGGTATATTCTATTTACTACGCCTGTTTTACCGATGAGGGAATTGCAGATTAGAGAAGTTAAGTAGCTTGCTGAAGGTCACAAAACTAGTAAATTATAGAGCTGGGACTGAACTCAGGTTTAACTGATTCCAGAGCATGAGAAATCCCTAACATAAAGAGCCCCCAACTTGCCTAGATGACTATGGGAAACAGGAGAAAAGTAGAAACTAAAGAAAATGATGTTGTTTCTGGCCTGAGGGGCTTGGAGAATGGGGATCTGATTGATTGAGGTGAGGACTTTCTAAAGGAAAGCAGGTTCTGGAAAAAAAAAAAAAAAGATTTTACTGTTGGGTAATATTGACAATATATGTCTATTCATTAGCAAGTTGGAAGTTTGGTTTTGGATTCATAGTATAGCATACCAAGTTATTCACCTGGAGACTACTGTAGAAACCATGACAGAGGAACACTCCAAAGGTAGAAAGCGTATGGCTAGAGGACAATGAGTAGACACCTAAGGGATTATTTTTGCTCAGTGAATATACAAAGGATGATGTCTCTGGGAAGGAGAAAGAGAAAGACAATTTAGAAACCCAGAGGATCTAGGGTTAAGGAAGCCAAGGGAGATGAGAGTTTTGAAGAAAGAATTATAGGAGGGAAGAAAAAGACCATTTCAAAGAGCATAGTTTCAAATATCAAAGAGAGATCATGTTGGAAGAGAAGAAATATTTGTTGGATTTGGCATTCAGGAGACCACTGTTGACATTTAAGAAAGATGGTTCAGGAGAAAGAAGGGGTTTGAAACCAGATCTCATGATGTGCAGCATAAAGGGCAGGTAAGGAAGGGGAGTAGACATCTCTGACAGAATTGATTCTTTTCCCAGATAATGTGTTCATTTCTTCCCCAAACCCCATAGTGGAAATATCATAGTGTCTCAAAGCAACAGCTCTACTTTCACAGCACTTACCATGTTCCTAGGGTAAAGATACTTGATTCCTTTACAGCTCTATTACGTCTAAGAGAACTTCTCCATCACATGGCAAAAAGACCGGTTGTTTTCCTCCTTATAGAAGAGACTCAATCCATGTAACCTATTCCCAGCTGGTTTCTGCCCCTTCAAGAAACTCAGACACAACCTAAGTCAGTCTTATCTAGTTGGTGACTTTGGGAAGATAAACCAGACAAGCTGACCTTGGCCAATTTTCATGATCCCTTTGGGATCCAGCCTCTTGGCAGAAAGAGCAGAAACACACAACTGCTCCTCACCAGGCAGGTCTCTCAGAATTATGGGGAGTCTGCAGTTTTGGGGGGATAACTTTAAAGACAGCAACATTTGGTGCATCAGATGAAATTGTTGAGAAATGAGAGAGGCAAGGAGAAAATCTATGGAGGGAAAAATACTGAGACACATGGAGAAACACTTTTCATTGGAGCTAAGTCATACAATTTGGGGTGTACTGTATATTTTTGTAGAAAAATATATTGCGACTTGTAATAGCTTATATCCAACCAGCTTGTGTGTGTGTGTGTGTGTGTGTGAGAGAGAGAGAGAGAGAGAGAGAGACAGAGACAGAGACAGAGACAGAGACAGAGAGAGACAGAGAGAGACAGATAGATAGATAGACAGACAGACAGACAGACAGACAGACACAGACAAACACTGGGGATTGAATCCGGGGGCATTCTAACATTGAGCTACACCTCCAACCCTTTTTATTTTGGAATAAGGTTCACTAAATTATCCCTCACTGGCCTCAAACCTGAAACCCTCCTGTCTCAGTTTCCCAAGTACTGGGATTATACACATGTGCCACGGTGCCCAGCTTCCATTCAGGAGCCAGTACCTTTCAGGCTTAGGGTATATGGTATTTTGATCTGGGTCTACGCATGCAGATTATGATGTATTTCTCAATAGGAAAGCTAGTTATTATGGAGGCAAATCTATAAGGGCCTCAACAGAGATGCTTGAGGCAGCGAAAGCCTTGTCCTGGCACAAGCAGCTCAGAGCTTGTTGCTTCTTAACTGAAGAAAACACGTGCATAGAAAATGTGAACACAGCAGAGACCAGTGGGTGCAGAGTTCTTAGTGTTCAAGGGCAACCGAGGCAAGAACTAAGTTTTAGAGAGAACTGGAATTTTTCTATAAATCTTATAGGCCTTTATATAGTTGCTTTTAAATTATAAGGCTGCTGAGTGTCATGTACTATGGAGTACCTCTGACATTCTACCTTTATTTATTTATTTATTTATTTATTTTTTGCGGTACTGGGGATTCAACTCAGGGGCATTCTACCTCCGAGCTATACCCCCAGCCCTATTTCTTATTCTTTATTTTGAAACCGGGTCTCACTAAGTTGAGCAGAATGCCTCACTAGGTAGCTGAGGCTGGCCGCGAACCCGGATCCTCCGGTCTCAGCCTCCCGAATGCTGGGATCCTTTATTTTTTATTTAATTATTGGTATGGGAGATTTAAGCCCCCTTCCCTACCCTCAGGGGGGGCCTTACCTCTGAGCTACACTCCCATCTTTTTTTTTTTTTTTTTTTTTGAAATGGTCTTGCTAAGTTGCTGTGGGTCTTACTAAATTGCTGAGGCTGACCTTGAAGCTGATATTTTCCTCTCTCAGCCTCCCAAGCACTGGGATTAAAGGTGTGCACCACCACACTTGGCTGACATTCTGTCTTTAAATTGTCAGCACAGGGCTTCAGTTAAGGAGCAATAGATCAATAATCAAGTGTCTCAATTTATTCTCTCTATTCAGAACCAAGAAAAGGATTGTGGATTTATGAGGCCTAGCTACAGATTTAAGTAGAAACTATGCAAAGAAATATTTGATGAGTTTCAAGATGATACTATTATTGCAAGGGGCTTTTGATAACTTCCTACATTATGAAGGAAAAAGAGAAGATTATAGAATCCACAAGCAGAAAAGAAACTGTTTTAGGAGCACATAAAAGAGATCTTGGGCCTCACCATAGCCCAAAAGGTATGGGCTTCAGAAGTATATGCACTAGTTTTATCTCAGGAATGTGTAACAAATGCCTTTCTGGTTGAAATAATTATGAGGACAAGATGAAAACCATCACTAGAAAGCAGACTTCTTAGGCCTAAATAACTCTATAAAAAGAGGCAGCATTGAAGTGTTGGGCCTATGCCCTCTTCAAGTAGCTGCAGGGTCTCTGGCCTGACTTCCAGGTCTTTGATCCATTTAGAGTTGACTCTTGTGCAGGGTGAGAAAGTGGGGTTTATTTCCATTTTCCTGCATATGGTTATCCAGTTTTGCTAACACCATTTGTTAAAGAGGCTATCTTTTTTTCCAGTGTATGTTTTTGGCTCCTTTGTCAAAAATCAATTGACTGTAAGCATGTAGGTTTATTTCTGAATCTTCTATTCTGCTCCATTGGTCTATGTGTCTGTTTTGGTGCCAATACCATGCTTTTTTTTATTACTGTGGCTTTGTAGTAGAGTTTGAAGTCAGGTATTGTGATACTTCCTGCATGGTTCTTGTTGCTAAGAACTACTATGGGTATTGTAGCCTTTTTGTTATTCCAAATGAATTTAAGGACTCATTTTTCTGTGTCTGTGAGGAGTGACCTTGGTAATTTCATGGGTATTGCATTGAATCTGTAGATCACTTTTGGAAGAATAGCCATTTTGATGATATTTATTCTGCCTATCCAAGAGCATGGTAGATCTTTCCATCTTCTCAGGTCTTCGTCAATTTCTTTTTTCAGCTTTTTGTAGTTTTCCTTATAAAGGTCTTTTACCTCTTTGGATAGGTTTATCCCTAAATATTTTATTTTTGGGGTGCTATTGTGAGTTGAATTGTTTTCTGGATTTCTTTTTCAATGGATTTATTGGTTGGCATACAGAAAAGCTTCTGATTTTTTTAATGGGGCATACGAAGGACTCCAGATGAAGATGAAGAAACCTTAGGTGAACAAAGAAGTTGACTTAACTGAAGGTGATGAGGGGAGGGGGGACACCCTAATGCACATGATGTACTTTCACAAACATATCAAAGTCAATCACTAAGCAGAACATGAGAAGGAGGGAGTGGGGCAGGAATTGGGGAAGGGTGTGTGCATGTATGCCTTTATCAACTTGTACCTAACAAGGATGTATGATTACAATGCACCAATTAAAAAAAATAAAAAATAAAATTGGGATGAGGGAAAAGAAAAACTGATCCGATGTAGCAATAATGAGAACAAAATTATGTAATGTGCGGGAAAATGGATGGACCTGGAGAACATTGTTAAGTGAGCTTAGCCAGTCACAGAAAGTGAAGGATCATATGTTTCATTGAAGTGCCAAGAACCCAGAGTTCACAGAGTGACCAGAAACAGGCTATGCATGGGCAGCTTCTATTTCTGGAGATGGTAAGTGGATTATACCAAAACTTTTGCTGCAGATCTCCCTCTATCAAATTTACAAATCATAAATTCAGGTTAACTTATACCAATGAAGCAGTGGTATCCTGGTGAGAAGAAAAACATGAGGAACATTTTCTTTTGGAAGCTAGTCTCCAAGATGCTTCCCAATGATCCCTGCCTCTTGGCATTTAGACCCTTGTGTAATACCTTCTATTGCAGGCATTACTGGACTTAGTGACTCATTCATAACACATGGAATTAAACAGAAAAAATGGCATATGACTCAGAAACTAGGACAAAAGGGACAATGTGATATCACTCTCTTGTTCTATTAGATTGCTGCTGTCTGGGAAGTCAACTGCTCTGTCCTCGTGACAGAAAGACTACAGAAAGACTCCTTTGGAGAAAAGTTGAGGTCTTTGGTCAACAGCTAAAAGTGGTGGTGTGCTACTATGTAAGTAAATTTGTAAATGAATCTTCCAGCCTTCAGGTGACCACAGGCCGGGATGACAGCTGAACTGCAGCAGCATGAGACCCCGAGCCAGAACCAACCAGAAGAAAGTGCTCTCAGATTCCCGAAACACAGAAACTGTGAGATAATGCATGTTTGTTGTTTTAAGTTGATCTGTCCCATGGTCACAGATAATTAACATTCCTTCTTTCACTTAGAAATAACGGAGTCTTTAGAATAGTTTTAACTGATCTTAAATCATGGATTCAGGAATACTTATATGGGGAAGGTGTTCTAGAACCTGAAGATTTCCCTCTTTTTATAAAATTGGTATATGGGGGCAGCATGGTTATAATCTTGTGTGTCCTATTAACTTCACAGATTGTGAAAGACATAAGAGCTACCTTTGTTACAAAAAAAAAAAAAAAAAAAGCATGTGATCCCAAAAGAAATACCACCTATGTTTGTGTATTTAGATAATTGAGAAAACATTTCATATCGATTGAATAGAATTTAAAAAGTAGGAATTCTTTTCTTTTCTGATTTTTTACTTATATTGTCAAGAATATTAAATTTTAAATATTAATTCCCTTAAAGCTTAATGGGTGCAGCT
This sequence comes from Graphiurus murinus, assembly GCA_004027655.1. Taxonomy (NCBI): domain Eukaryota; kingdom Metazoa; phylum Chordata; class Mammalia; order Rodentia; family Gliridae; genus Graphiurus; species Graphiurus murinus. The sequence continues at coordinate 67,502 of PVLC010003541.1, read as the reverse complement.
TTTAATTTCTCTCTGTGAATTCAAAAGCAAAAGAGGGCTTCTATTGAAGTTTTCTGACATTTATTATTATAGTATTATACATTCTATTATGTTTCTTAATAATACCATTGAATCACCTTATAGAACTAGTGATATGTGACATTGAAAAACAAAGTTGCAGATGGGAAAGAAAATAGAGAGTATATTTCCAACATTAAATAGAGTAGCTCTGCACAAGATTTAATTAATGGCCTAGAAGACTTGAGAACCTTCTCAGCTATAGCTTTCCCATGAGTGGTCCCAAGAAGATACTAACGGAACTGTGAACCAGCTGTGAGAGAAAAGTAAGGAATCGCCTTGCAAATTGGGTCCCAATCTGTTCTAGGCTGCAGTAATAGAGACCTAACCATAGTCTTAATAGCTAAGCCCAGGGAGCACAGATATTAGAGAGGAATGCTGTGATTCTTTCCTCTGGAGGCAGTATTATGACTGTAAAACCAACCCTTTCTCTGCCCCTCTACTCTGCTCTCTGGGGTGCAGTGATTCATCTCATAAGCACATTTCAAAAGAAAAACAGTTGCTACCATTTTTCCTTTTGAGAGCTCTTAGCTCCCAGTACAGACTTTCTCTCTTGCTCCTGGGGGGCAGGCTGTCCTCAATACTAGTGGCCCGTAATATCTTAACCAGGTAGCTACATCTCACTAATTCGATGATTCATTTACGAGATCCATTTGGTCCTTAGAACTTAGTTTTTATCAGTTAAAAACAAAACAAGAAGAGCAATATTTTGATTTCCTGCATACTTTACTTTTTATCTAATTTCTCGATCTGTTTTGAGACTGGAAAAAGAATGATGTTATATTTCCTCAGGGAAATCCACACTTCTATCAAAATCCAAATAAGTGAAAAGATTTAGTTTGAAATGTTCAAAGGTAATGATATAAAATTTCTTTTATTTGTACACTTTTATCATGCTCAATTTGATAAGTGATTCAAGTCTTAATAGGGTGCCCCTTGAAACATATTTTTCTTGTTTATATAACAACAAGTAACATGGGAAAAGATATAATTAACAATAATACCCATCCTATTCTCAAAAATTGAGTTTTGGAGTCAGGCAGAAGTGGCTTCTAATTTCAGATTTGGCAAATCATTCACCCTCATTGAAATCCGTTTCTTAATTTGTTTCTTCACCTTTAACTGTATAATGAGTAGTAGCAACTATGCTGGAGGGTTAATGTGTGGATAAATAGGGTAATATATGCAAAGTCAAGCATGATTTCTAACATCAGCAAGCACCTAAGTTATGGGAGCGATTATTATTAGATCATAAAGTCTATTTTGTTTTACTGTATAATAATTCAATAAATGCAAAATCTCACATGGAATTTTACTCAAGGGATTTTACATTATAAATTTCCTGAAGCTATAATTTCCTTAAGATATTTTTACTCTCATGAGCAGTTTGTCTACTTAGCTTACAATTAGTGTGTATGTTACTTTAGGCAAGTGTCAGGTCATCTTCTCTCCTTCTACTTTAAATTCATAATGTGCCTTTTTAAGCTAATTCAAACATTTTGTCAGTTTTTACCACTTAATTTGTATGGATTCTGGATCTAGGAACAAAATGAGGTCAAGGAATAAAAGTCCCTGTGGATATTGCTATAAAAAATCTTTTAATACTTTTAATATTAGATTTGCTTGCAGAATATCCATGGTACAGTTTAATAAATTCTGGTTTTGTTGCTTTAGAAAAAAAAAAGTTTTATCTGCCCTTCAGGAATACTTTTTGGATATTCTTTCTTGTTTAAACTAACCCATTAACTCAACTGTCCACCATTGAGAGCCCTCTTTTTGAAAGTGAAACTTTAATAACTTTAAGTGCCTAAAATTGATCTATCTCTTTCCCAGCATTTAGATATACTGCTGCCAAACTATAAAATAATACTTACTCCATATCTTGTGCCCAACAGGATTCTTAAAAGCTCAACTTCTCAAACTTGTTCACAGATGCTCTGTAAGAAATTGCACTTATGTTTCTGCATTTGCTCTGTCTGACGTTGTAGACTCAAATGTTCAGATATTCCCTAGCTTTCAGCCAACTCTCCTTCCTGAATCTTCAGGCAAAATAAACAACTTCCAAGACTAGTTGTTTCTACTAGTTCCTCAGGATCTCACTCAATTTAGACAGAGGTCAACTGGTAGAAACCCTCTAAACAGCTTAATGAAAGGATATTATATTTATTTCAACATAATTTCAGTATAAAACCATTCAAAATGATGTAATGATATTCACATATGAACTCTTTTAATGGATTAGCTTATGTTGTATTTTTTATTTTAAAATCCATTGTTACATGGAATATAACAATACATTTATAAATTTAGGAAATAAACATTCTTGCTTTAAAGAAGAAAAATCAAACAAAAAGATTTCTTCCTTAAACCTTAAGCAGAATGCATAAAAGGAAATACACCTGAGTACTCAATCTTAATCCAGTTTTTAAACTCTTTGATTCACTGCAACACAGAACAGATTTTATATTTCTCTAAAAAAATCAGCAAAGTCTCTTCAAATCCTGAAAGCAACTCTTGCCAGAGATAAACTTAATTATTGGTAGGAACTGACTTTGCCAGAACTAGGTTAGGTTTAGTGTTTAAAGGAAACTTTTTAAAAACAAACTGAGAATAGTAGTGTGTAAGCCAGATTTCCATCACTGTGACAAAATACCTGAAGAAAGCAACGTAAAAGGGGGAAATATTTATTTTCCCTCATAGGTTCAGGATTTTAGCTCATGGTCACTTGGCCCCAACTCTTTGGGCCTTTGGTGAGACAGAACATCATGGTAGAAAGGGCATGGTGGGGCAGAGCTACTCATTTCATGGCAACCAGAAAGCAAAGAGAAAAAGAAAGGAACTGAAGAAGATATTGTCCCCAACAGCATGCCCCCAAGCACCCACTCCTTTCAACTAGCCCCACCTCCTATAGTTTCTATAACCTCTCAATACTTCTTTTCAGCTACAAATTCATATATATGTGTATATATATATATATACATATATATATGTATATATATATATGTATATAATTTGTGGATATTAATATAATTATCATGCCATTCTGCCAGGCTCTATTTTTTATTCTGGCATACTTGGTGACCCAAACAACAGGAATAGTAGATTGTTTTTGGAGTATGGTTAAGAGGGAGAAAGAGTCCTGGGTCCAGTCTGACCTTTCTACTTACTAACTGTGCACCTCCTCAGTTTTTCTCATTACTAAAAGAAGTCATTTCTACCTCATTGAGTTCCTGGAGAATTAAATGAGAAAATGTGTAAGGTCATTAACACAGTAGCTGGAATATAGTAGCTTCTCAATAAACATTAGCACTTATCAGGGCAAGGAAGGAAATGAACACTTCCATGGTAAGAGTTTCTGATGTAGACACTGAACAAAGGATTTTATAGAATTTTTTTCTTAGTTTAATTTCCATTGAACATAGCTATTCTACAAGCTCAAACATGTATATTGAATTCTTCCTGACATTTCATTTACTATTGCATTCCTTGAGCTACTCAGCAGGTTTTTAATCTCAGACAGATTTTCATGCTTCAATCACCTTAAAATATTAACTGAGACTAGTATTAAAAGAAACAAATGTGGCAACAGTAATGTGCATTTAGATCAGGATTTTCTTTCTTTCTTTTTTTTTTTTGATCAGACCATTTTCCACTTAAGATAAATTTGGAAGCGTATTGATTTATTGTGGGGCTTTCTTCACTGCTTTCCTGATAACAAGTTCAATTCATGCTCAGCTTTTAAAGTTCATCAGAGGCACTATCATTTTTCCACTAGTATTTTAAAAAAAAAAAGTACTTTTTACTGTTCAAGATCTTGAGTTCTGTAGGAAAAAATTTTTTTTTAAAAAAAGGTTTTTGCTTTCATTTTATCCAACTGCTCTCTCTTCCCTGTAGACTTGCTATCTCATTTTAATTTTAGCTTTTCTCTTATCTCCTTACAGGAATCCTTTAACTTCATAAAAGAAGTTCTTTTTATGTGTTTTCCTTTTAATTGTTAAATACTGAAAAACCACTACTCTTGTTGCTGTTCCCAAAAGATACATTCACTTGTCTTTTCTCTGTCTTCCAAGTAAATATGAATTACTTTGTGAAATACTATTGTTGTCCTTTTAATCTTTTACCACTGTAGAAGTGGATCCCGTCCTCTCAGATTTCTCCTTGGTGTTCTTCAGTCTCCCAGTGGAAAATAATTGTCATGACTTTCTATTTCTGAGTGCTTTAATTAAGTGCCTAACTATTTTCCTAACATAGCTGACCTGGTATTGCAGTTGATTAGATTCAAGTTTTCTTGCCTGTCAGATAATAATCCCGTTCAGTGTATGGATATGGTTAGGATCAATGTTACATTCCTCATCTCCTCTACAACATAGTTAAAACACAATAGGCACTTATTTCATGTGAATCCAATTGAATGACACCCTTGAAATCAATATTAGTGATTTCATCACTTACCTTTCTTGGCCACATGAGCCAACCACTCTGCCACATCAGGAGTACTACCTGTCTAGCATCTTAACAGTGGAGTTGGCATAAATAAATGAAACAAACATGGCTATGGACCTCTCAGAGGTGGAGGGCTTCTACTCCATGCCAGTTCTTATCCAAAGTATCACTGAAGATTTGATAATTACATTTAACTAATTAAAATCAATCCTACCAAGTCATGCATGGGGAGGCCTGGTGTATGCCTGTAATTCTAATACTTGAGAGGCTAAAACAGGAGTATTGTAGGTTCAAGGACAACCTCAGGAACATAGTGAAACTCTAAGCAACATAGCAAGACTGTTTCCAAAGAAAATTTAAAAAGGGTGGTGGATGTATCTCAGAGTTAAAATGCCCCTGGGTTCAATCTTCAAACCTCCTCGCTACCGCCCCCAACACAAGTTGATCCTATCTGGGGCTCTGCAATCAAATTTTGGCCAAAATTCAGCCAAGCATGGTTCTAGTCAGGAGACATAAACTGACAGATGCAAGAGAATGTCTGGGATTTTTTTTTTTAATAAAAGAAGCAGGCATCAATGATGATACTATTCTCTTTAACATATCACTAGCCTAGAACAAAGATATGATACCTGAGCTGGGCATGGTGGCGCATGCCTGTGATCCCAGTACTTGGGAGACTGAGACAGGAGGATCACAACTTGGAAGCCAACCTCAGCAACTTAGCAAGACCTTATTTCAAAATAATAAAATAGGGCTGGGAGTGTAGCTCAGAGGTAGAATGCTCCTAGATTCAATCTCTCCAGCCCCTCTACCCCCCAAAAAGTGATACGTGGAGTTGTAGCAGATGTCTTGTGATGGTGAGGAGAGGAGACAGCATCATCAGGGACCCTTACCCTGTCTTCACTGGAGAGCTAAGCTGTTGTCATGGTTGCCCAACTCTTGACTTCCAATCATTTTAGAAAACCAAACAAAGAAATGTCTTTGCAACTCTTTCTTGAATGATGTCCCCATTATACAGAAAGACATCATTATCCTCTTAAAAAAATAAAAATAAAAGAAAGGAAAAGTGACTTGGAGAAACCAATGTGCCCAAGTCATGTGTTTGTTGTGTGACATCCTGACAAAACAATATAAATGCAAAGCTTGACTTTTGTGCAAACCTCTATTCCAGTGTACTATGTGATAATTTTGACAAGGTGAACACTATATATGTTTCTGCCAGTTATAATATTTTGTAAGCAATAGACCTCAATGTCACTGTTATTACCTAATCTTAACTTTGAGTCTTTTATTTATGATACTGTTGTTATATTTTTAAATAATGTTTTTAATAACATGACAAAGAAATGGGATATTAGAAATTAATTTGTTTCTCTTTGTATATTGTTGATCCTAGTTAAATAAAGGCAAAATGGGAATCTAACCCACTAATGGAAAATCATGATGCTTGTTCTGGAACCTTCCCTTTCTTTAAACCAATGTCTTAAAACAAAGGGTGGACATACCTCCCATTATAAGGCTCTACTATACAAAATTCTGTGCACTAATTTATCTACAGCCAAAATGCTGGTTTTCCTTCTTGAAAATACCACCCCAATTCCAATCCTCTGAAAAACAATTAACCTGTCAAGTTTAAGGCTTTGCATTCATAATTTGGACTGTATCCTGCCATTGATATTTATTTTAATCTCCTATTGATTTCTGTGGGAATTCTTCATGTAGAATGAAGGCAGGATATAGTGCTAAAGGAATTTCTGCAACGAAGTTTCCCACTTTCATCTCTTTGTGTTTGATTTTTATTACGTTTAGGTCATGACGCTGTATGTCTAAAAATAGCTCTACAAGCTAAAGCTATGATAAAGTCTTCTATTTTTGCATTCAGGCTGAAAGGTCAATGAGAATACTAAAGTCTCACAGGGAAGAACTACATAATAAATGATTTTTAACCTCATACTTGTGGCTCCTTTTCTAAAAAAAAAATGAAAAAACATTTGGATTACTAAAAATTAACATTTTAAGTCTATGTATTCCCAATTGTCTGTCTACCATGAGATTCATTTTAAAAATGTACATTTGAATCATGATTAAAATATTAGGTATAATATAGTGATTCAAAGTTACAGCAACACTATGAAATTAGGGATCTTGGATATACTTTGGAATGGTGATTTATAAAAGGCAACATAGAAAAATCATATCTACACATATTTTTCTACTGGGTGAGAAAGTGCAGATCAATCTCCCATTATATTTAGCTACCTGGAATAGCTGAGGAGTATGGTTAGCTGTCAGCCTTTGAGCCATAGTCACACTCTTTTCAGAATGATCTCAGCTGATTGACAGAACAAGGCCGAGGTCCAAAGGTTTCACCATTCCTGCCCAACTCTGAACCCTTTGAACAGATAGACTGTGCCTTGGAGCTCCTGGTTGGACAAGCAGAGATTATGTCAGATCTGATGGCTCATCCTGCTTCCTCCCTTTTTCTTCCACAAAAAAAAAATCACAGTTCATTTCTGTCTCTATCTCAATTTCTGCTTCCCAGAGAACCCAGCTGACACCAAGAGGAATCCAAGACACCAAGCAGTAAAGATGAAGTTTCAGGACTCCATTGTTTACCACACATATGGTGATGAGGACACCATACCCAGGGTGTGAGAGCCACAAATAGTCCTTGCACAAGGAGTCAGCTGAACTGCTAAACATCCACTGGTGGTAACTTGGGAGGACCCTAGAAAGACATTTACCAACATTCTTTACCAACATTCTTCCTGATGAAAACCTGATGGTATTTAACAATAACTAAAAGTCAGACTACTTCCTTAGCAGCTTCAAAGAGGCTCCTTTCCTCTCAGGAGAGTAGATAAAGCCCAAGATAAAATTGAATATTTACAAGTATAGTAACTGGGTTTCAAAGACTACTGGAGTCTTGGCTAAAGCGGTCTTATTATACCAAGCTCAGGGCCCTGGATTGGAAAATTTGAGACTCTTATTTTATTTATTTGTCTATTTTTGAACTTTTATTGGTGTATTATAGTCTCACATAGAAATGTAGCTTATAATGATGGTGACATACATGCACACAGCACTTGGTGGGCTTTCCCCCCGACTGCCTCCCCACCCCCCTCCTAAGGATATTGAGATTGGCATTGGTATTCTCACATATGTACATACTATCAATTGAAACAATATCTTCATTGATACTCCCTCTCCCCACCCTTCTCACCTTACCCTAGACTACCTCCTTTCCTCCACTGGAGTTTCTCCTCCATTATCTGAAGTCCCTCTAGTATCCTGATTACTCTTTATCTTCTGCATTGCAAAGGAAACATATGACCTTTTACTTTCTGTTACTGGCTAATCTCAATTAACATAATGTTCTCCAGGCCCATTCATTTTCCTACAAATGATATTATTTTGTTCTTCCTTATTATGGAGTAGAATTCCATTGTGTGTATATCCATAACTTATAGTCTGTTCATTTGTTGATGGGCACCTAGGTTGTTTCCATGATTTGGCTATTATGAATTGTACTACTTTGAATATGGATCTGGGTGTATTCTATACTGTTCTGATTTCAGTCCCTTTGGAAAGATATCCAGGAATGGTATACCTGGATCATATGGTGGATCCATTTCCAGCTTTCTGAGGAATCTCCACACTGATCTCCATACGGGTTGTACTAATTTGCAGTCCCACCAACAGTGTAGAAGAGTTCCTATTTCCTCAAATCCTTGCCAGCATTTATTGTTGTTTGACTACTTGATGATTGCCTTTTGATTGGGGTTAGATGGAATCTCAGTGTGTTTTAATTTTCTTCTCCCTGATTACTAATGCTAATGAACATTTTTTCATTTATTTATTGGCCATTTTTATTTCTTCTTTTGTGAACTGTCTATTTAGTTCAATTGCCCATTTCTTGATTTTTTTTTTTTTTAGTGTTAAGTCTTTTAAGTACTTTGTATTTTCTAGATATTAGTACTGTATCAGAAGAATAGCTGGCAAAGATCTCCCATTCTGTAGGATATCTTTTTAGATTCTTGATGATTTCCTTTGATGAGCAAAACTTTTAGTTTAATGCCATCTATTTATTAATTCTGATTTTGATTTCCTGAGCTTTGAGGGTCTTATTGAGGAAGTTTCTACCTGTGCCTATATGTTGGAGTGTTCGACCTATGCTCTCCTCCAGGAACTTCAAAGTCTCTGGTCTAATTTCAAGGTCTTTGATCCACTCTAGTTTACTTTTGAGCAGGGTCAGAGATAGTGATTTAATTTCATTTGTTTACACATAGATAACCAGTTTTCCCAACACTGTTTTTTGTTTGTTTGTTTGTTTTGCTTTTTTGTGGTACTGGGGATTGAACTCAGGGGGATTCTACCTCCGAGCTACACCCCCAGCCCTATTTTTTATTCTTTATTTTGAAACCGAGTCTCACTAAGTTGCGGAGTGCCTCACTAGGTAGCTGAGGCTGGCCACGAACCCGGATCCTCTGGTCTCAGCCTCCCGAATGCTGGGATTACAAGCGTGCACCACCATGCCCAGCCCAACACTATTTGTTTAAAAGGCTATCTTTTCCCCAATGTGTGTGTTTTGCCTAAGGTATACAAATACCTTTAGATTTGTATCTCTATCTTCTCTTCTGTTCCATTGGTATATGGGTCTCTTTTTGTGTCAATACCATGCTGTTTTATTACTATAGCTCTGTAGTATAATTTGAAATCAGGAATTGTGATGCTTTCTGCATGGTTCTTTTTGCTGAGAATTGCTTTGGCTGTTTTGGTTCTTTTTTTTTTTTTTTCTCCATAGGAAATTTAGGACTGATTTTTCTTGGTCTGTGAAGAATGATATTAGTATTTTGATAGGTATTGCATTGAATCTGTATATCTCTTTTCATAGAATGGCCACTTAGATAATATTTACTTTGCCTATCTAAGAGTGTGGGAGATCTTTCCTTCTACGATCTTCAATTTATTCCTTTAGTGTTTTATAATTTTCTTTATAGACATCTTTGACTTCCTTGGTTAGATTTATGCCTAGGTATTTTATTGATTTGAGGTTATTGTGAATGGAATTATTTTCTGAATTTCTTTTTCAGTGAATTCATGGTTGGCATATAGAAAAGCCACTAAACTTTATTAAATTGATTTAGCATCCTGATACTTTGCTGACTTTCTTAATCAGGTCTAGAAATCTTTTAGTTGCATTTTTGGGTGTTTAAATAGACGATCATAGCATCTGCAAATAGAGATAATTTCAGTTCTTTTCTTATCCTTTGATATCCTTCTCTTGCCTTATCACTCTGGCAAGAGTATCTAGTACTATATTGAAAAGGAGTGGTGATAGTGGGCATCCTTGTATTATTTCTGATTTTAAAGATAATTCTCACAGTTTTTTCCCCATTCAATAATATAATGTTGGCTTTGGGTTTATTGCATATTGCCTTAATGATGTTGAGGTAAGTTCCTTCTATTTCAGTTTTCTGCTGTGTTTTTAACATGAATGAGTATTGGAGTTTGTCAAATGCTTTTTTAGTGTCTATTGAGATGATCATGTGATTTTTTGTCCTTCTTTCTATTTATGTGGTAAATAACATGTATTGATTTGTGTATGTTGAGTCAGCCTTGCATCCTTGGAATGAAACCAACTTGGTCATGGTGTACAAATTTCTTGATATGTTTTTGAATGGTTACCCAGCATTTTGTTTAGAATTTTTGCATCTATGTTCATCAAGGATATTGGTCTGCAATTTTCTTTTCTTGAGAGATCTTTATTCAGTTTGAGTATTAAAGTGATACTGGCCTTATTGAAGGAATTTGGAAGGCTTCCATCTCTTTTGATTTCACAGAATAACTTGTGAAGTATTTGGTTTAGTTCTTCTGTAAATGTTTTGTATAATTCAGGTGGGATCCTGTCTAGACCTGGGCTTTACTTTGATGGATGGTTTTTTATTCTTTGATATATGGCTTTTTTTTTTTTTGCTATTGTTTGGTTTAGGTTTTCTGTCTTCTCCTGGTTCAGTTTAGGTAGGTTATATGTGTCTAGAAATATGTCAATTTCTTCTATATTTTCCAGTTTATTGGAGTATAAATTTTCAAAATAGTTTCTTATGATCCTCTGGATTTCCCCACTGTTTGTAGGAATATCTCCTTTTTCATTTCTGATTTTAATAATTTGGATTTATTCTCTCTTTCTTTTGGTTAGGTTGGCTAAAGGTTTATCAATCTTATTAATCTTTTCAATCTTTTTGTTTTGTTGATCTTTTCTATTTTTTTTCTATTTCATTGCTTTCTGCTCTAATTTTAATTATCTCCTATCTTCTACTGGCTTTGGAATTAGTCTGTTCTTATCTTTCAAGGTCCTTGGGGTATGTCATTAAGTTGTTTATTTGGTGACTTTCTATTTTTCTTATGTGGGAACTCAGTGCTAAAATTGAATGATCCAGTCCTCATTCAAAAGTATTATTCAGTCTCCATGTATTTATGTAATTTCTTTTGCTGTTCCTGTTATTGATTTCTACTATCATTCCATTATGATCTGAAAAAATGCAAAGAATTATTTTACATTTATTGAATTTTCTGGTAATTGTTTTGTGGCCCAGAATTTGATCTATTTTGGAGAAGGTTCCATGAGCAGCTTAGAAGAATATGCATTCAGCTGTAGTTGGTTTGAATATTCTGAGATTAATATTTTTCCTGGAAGATCAAACTGGTGTATGAGTGGTGTGTTGAAGTCTCCAGATACGTATTGGGGTCTGTTTGAGACCTAATGTCTTGAAGTGTTTGTTTTATACAAGTGAGTGTCCCCACATTTGGTTCATAAATGTTCACTATCATTATATCTTCTTGTTGGAATGTCCTTTTTATTAGTAAGAAGTGACCTGCTTTGTCTCTTCTGATAAGTTTTAGCTTAAAGTGTTGCTACCCATGCTTGTTTTTCATCTTCATTTGCATGGTATACCTTTTTCTTTATCTTTAACCTTTAGCCTATGGATATTTTTGCCTGTAAGGTGAGTTCTTGCAAGGAGCATATAGTTGAATTATGTCCTTTGATCCATATTCAAGTCCATGCCTTTTAACTGGGGAGTTTAGCCCTTTGACATTCAATGTTATTATTGAAAGATGATTTTTGTTTCTTGTCATTTTTAGTTATATTTTCTGTTTTATATAGTGTTATTTTTCCTTTGCTTAGTTTCCCATCTAGTTGAATTCACCTCTTCTCTGGTTCTGGTATTTCTTTCTCTCTCTCTCTTTTATTTGTGTTTAATTTATTTAAGTATAATCTATAGTGCCATCTTGGTAGACATGAATTATTTTAGTTTCTGTTTGTCTTGGAAGGCTTTTATTTCTCTGTTAATTTTTAATGATATGTTTGCTGGACATAGCAGCTCTGGTTGGAAGTTGTTTTCTTTCAGGGATTAGAATACATCCTACCAGACTCTCCTGGCTTTCATGACTTGGGTTGAGAAGTCCAGAGTCATTCTTATTGTTTTGCTCCTGAATGTCACCTATTATTTTGTTCTTATTGCATTTAAAATTCTATCCTTGGCCTGTATGTTCTATGTTAGTCATTTTGATTATTATGTAATGTGGCAAAATTCTTCTTTGATCTTGTTTTATTGCTAGTGTGTGTGTGTGTTTGTGTGTGTGTATGTGTGGTGTGGTACTGAGGGTAGAACCCAGGGGCCTTCTACCTCTAGGCTATACCCCCAGTCCTATTTTATTTTTTATTTGGAAACAAAATTTCACTAAGTTGCTGAGAGCCTCACTAAGTTTCTGAGTCTGTCCTTGAACCTGCAATCCTCCTGTCTCAGCCTCCAAAGTACTGGGATTACAAGTGTGTGACATAATGCCCAGCTTTATTGCTCTTATGAATGTCTCTTGTACATGGATGTCCAACTATTTTTCTATATTTGGGAAATTCTCTGCCATCATTTCTCTGAAGATGTTTCTAATGTCCTTGGTTTGTACTTCTAGACCTTCTTCAATGTCTATTACCTTTAAGTTAAGTCATTTCATATTATCCCATAATTCTTGGATGTTCTGGTCGTGTTGTCATATTGTCTTCTCTATATTCTTGACCATGTTGTCAGTTTTAAATGAGCTGTCTTCCAAGAGTGAGACTCTAATTTCTATGTGGTCTGGTCTGCCAGAAGTGGTTTCTATTGAGGCCTCTAGTTCACTTTTTTCTCCTTCATTTTTCTCAAATACTCTTTTTAGTTCTTACTTAGGGCCACAATTTCTCTATTGATATATTCTTTAATAACCTGTTCACTTTCTCTGATTTCATTTCTGAGGCTTTTGATCTTATTGAAAATCAAAATTCTGAATTCCCCTCTGGCATTCTCTGCAGCTCAGTATTGGTGATCTTCCTTGTTATTGAGTTGTGGGAGTTTGTTGTTTCCTTGCTGGTTTTCTTCTCATGTTTTCAGAGTTCATGTTTGTATTTCTATTGTCTTGGCATAATCTTCCTCTTTGTGTAAGAGTCCTATGTCTATTTGTTATCCCTTTATTATACGGCCTATGCTGGGGGTATATATTTGCCTCAATGAATCTGTCTCATATCATCAGATTTTTGAATTTGTCTCCCAGAACTTCTTTAACAAGATATAGTTCTTAGTCAGTGCAGAAAAGCAGGAATCTCTGATTGGTTGCAGACCACCATGTTCTCCAGACCCAAACTCAACAGAGCCAGAAACTATTATGTCCCATTCAGAACTTGTGGCCTGCTGGCTGAGATTTAATGTGTCACAGATACCACTGCTGCTCTGCTGGTTGCAAACCCATGAAATCATGCAGAGCACTGGCCTCCAGCCTCTGTAATCACTGGGCCTAAGCTCATCAGGGACAGAGATTACTATATTTTGAGTTTGTGGCCTGCTATCTGAGCTTTGATGGCCCAGGGACACCACTGCTTATTTTCCTGTTGTGATCACATGGAGTCCTGTCAGGCACTGGCGTGTGTGATCATCAGACATAAACTCTGCTGGCATGGTTGTAGCCCCTGGGATCCTTGCAAGAAGTTCCAGTCACTTCTCAGTCTGAGTTCAGCTACAACTTCAAGAGTTCACTGGGCAGTTTGGCTCAGTAGTCTGGGGAATCCCAATCTTGAGGTATTTGGGCATGGAGCCATGAATGTGATTGCTTTTGATGATGATTTTCTGCAATTACTGGCTTGACAAGATGCTGCTTCTTCTTTGCTGGAGTTGGTCTCTGAAAGTCATCAGGTCCCAGCAGCTGCCAAACCAGTGCAGACTCTCCAAGATGGCACCGCCTCCATTCTCCACTCACCAGGTGAGACGCATGGAGCTCTTTTCAATCCTCTGCCCTCGGTGCTGCATCCAATTCCACCATGTTTCATCTGTATTTCTTCTGTTTAGCTCTGACTGCTTTCCTTCTCTTTTCCAGAAGCAGTCTTCCTGCTGCTTGAGTTCAGAGTCTTAGGGTAAATGAAGTGCACTGTCTTCCTCTATTCTGTCATCTTTCCTCTCCCAACCTGAGGCTCCTACATGCAAAATGAGACTATGTGGGTAAATGGCCCTTAAGTTTTTGATTCCTCAGACCTTTTTTTGTGTATGTGGTACTAGGGGTTGAACCCAGGGGCATTCTACAGCTGACCTACACCCGCAGCCCTATTTTTTTATTCTTTAATTTTAAACAGGGTGTCACTAAGTTGCAGAGGGTCTCACTAAGTAGCTGGGGCTGGCTGCGAACTTGTGATCCTCCTGTCTCAGCCTCCCAAGTACTGGGATTACAAGCCTGTGCCACCACGCCCAGCTTCCTCAAAGTTTTTTAAGAAAATAAATTTTAAGTTTTAGAGCAGTTTTAGACTCCTAGTTGTATACCACCTGTACCTCTGCTCCCTACATACAATCTTTTCCATATCATGACACTTTATTAGATAAAAGCATATGGATTCAGAGTAGTAGTGGAATACAAGACAAAATCCAACTTACAGTGGAACTGCTAGCTTGGTGTTCCTATCCAATTGTCTTTCCCAAAAAGTTGCCCAAATGCATGATAATGACTGACTTGAAAATTGAAGTGCTATGGTTTGGCTGCACTATTCCCCCCCACCCCAGGGCCATGTATTGGGAGCTTGATCTTCAGTGTGGGAATGTTTGGAATTGGAACCTTTAAAATATGGAGTATACTAGGATATCTTTAGAATATCAAGGGTGTGCCCTCAAAAGGTGTTAAGGTAGTTCTGGAAAAATATCTTGGTGTGTCTCATGAGAGAGGCCCAAACAAACTTGGCCCACCCAGAATACCTGGTTTCTTGTATTAAAGATAGCCTGCGTCCACAGGCTCTCCTTCCATTGTCATTTACCATGATCTGATGTAGTTGACATGAAAAATTAGTCACCAGAACCTAGTCAATGAGAGTGCCATGCTCTTGAATCGCCCATCAGCTGAGGAAAGTTCTTTAATTCATAAGAATCCTGCCTCAGATATTTTGTTATAGTAATAGAAAACTGAGCAATGAATGGAGCCATCCTGCCATTGGAATCTTGGCCTTTTTTAGTAATGGTGCCTTCTAAGTTTAGAAAGTAAATGGAAAATATAGCAGAATGGATGACAGAGATTAATGGCAACCTTTAAAAATCTAAGAAATGTAGGAGAGTAGTGTCTATAATAGCTTTATTGTATATGTCACTCTAGCCACTGTAGGAAATGGATGAATACTAGAGAGTTATTATAGACTATATCAAATAGTAATCTAGTCAGCTTCTATAATGTAAGTAGGACCATTGCTAGAGAGGATGAATATGGCCTCAGATTGTGAAAATGCAGTAGTGATAAAGTTAATGTACATTTTTCTTTTCTCATCAACAGTGATGATCAGAAACAACTAGTCTGATTAGAAAGGAAATCAGTACACATTTGGTTTTACCCTGGAGCTTTCTTAACTATCTCACTGTCTGTTATAATAAAGTACAAAGAGACCTGCACTGTCTGGGCTTTCTACCAAACATCATTTTAATCCACTTTATCAATGACATCCTGTTAATTTAGCAGGATGAGCAAGAAGGCCTTCTGTACTCCAAAAGAGGGGAGACAAATTATGAGAAGATTCAGAGACCTGCCACTTGAGTAATTGTTTTACAACTGAATGGTCAAGAATATGCTAGAACATTCCTTTCATAAGAAAAGCATATGGTCACATCTTGAACTCTCTTTTACACAGAGGAAAGCACAATTATTGGTAGTTTTCATAAGGATCTGGAGGCAATGCATTTCATACCTAGGAGTACTGCTATTGCCTTTCTGTGTGGTGAATAAAGCCAATCAAGAAGGTCCTCTGCCAGCCCTAGAATAAACTAAAACATAGTTGAGGTATCAGTTCATGACCACACTTCTAGGAGGCAACATATACACTTAATTAGAAAACTTTAGCTGATGCTGTGGCCCCCAGTATGAAGAATGAATTGGCCTGGGTGCAGTACAAGCAGGAATGAATTATCATTATTTCTAATGACCTACTAGGAGAGTTATGTATTTCCTGTCCCTGCACCTCTGGCATCTTTGAGGTCCAGTTACTATTCCTCAAAGGAGAACAATAACTCTAACAGCTAACATTAATAGCCCTTACCATCTGCCAGACACTATTGTAAGTGTTCTACATGTGTTAATCCACTTAATCCCCTAAAAACATTCTGAGTTATTCATTATCATTAACCTCTGGTTAATGTGAAAGCCAAACACAGAGAGGAAAGCTACCTAAATGCACAGATTTATTAAGTGAAAATCTCAATCACTATGAATACAAAAATTTATAACATAACAAATGAGTCAGACAATATTCAATTGATATTGGACAACTGGCATCTTATGGTTGTGAGATATTTCAGCCAGAAATTCAGTGTTTATTTGAGTCCAGTTTCAAGTCAAGAGCTATTTATTTATGGATGAAGCCATGCTGTCACTTTAAATCCTCAGGACCTTATCTCTTCCTCTCAGCATAGGGTCTATTCAGTATCCATAGGATCCACTGAGCCATGTGAAGGCCAATGTAAGAGTTGCTTTCATTGAGGTCTGTACCAGGTGGAGGGCCCTTTTTTTCTTTGGACCAAACTAGCAATTTTTTAAGGCACCTTGTGTATGGGTCGGTGCACCTTACAGCTACAAGGCTTCTGTTTCTCCCAAAACAAAGCTCCCCCGCCTCCCATTTTGGACTGAAGATACTTTAGATCCTAAGACCTTTTGTAAACCTTATGAAAATGGCAAGACTCTGCACTTCGGGAACATTTATTTTCTAGGCCGAGGTACTCATGTATCTTATCAAAGTAATATGGATCCTGCTCTGTTACATGGTATCATTAGTGTGATGTCATAGGCATTCATGAGGTGGTTACTTCCCCCCCATAGAATGACATGGGACACAGAACTGAAGAATTGATATAACCTTACAGAAGACAGTGAATACATACAATTGCTCTATCACATGAAGGACAAGTTTCTGCTAGTTCCAGCTTTGAAGGGTAGAGAAAAAAGTGTGTGTCAAGCCAGTGGATGCTCACCAAGGTCAATGTTTATTTTTTCCATTTTGTACAGAATTATAAATTGATTCCCACTTGATGAAACTTCTTATAATGTTTTCATTTTCCATGATCAATTGTCTTTTTCATTAGCAAAACTGGACCATTAATTATATAAACAATGAAAGTTTCCATTTCATTTTCCCAAACCTTCAATCGTGTTACAATATTTGTGATTTCACCAGGTATGTGATATTGCTTTTCAGAAGCTCCCACATGGCCATTCCCAGCATTAGTAATAATAACAAAAATGTATATGATTTTTATTACTGGATAGACACTACTTTGAGAAATTTGTAAGTGCAGTATTAACTTATCTACTTTATAATAATCCTAAAAGGTAGATAGTATTATCAACACCTTATGACAGCCAAGGAGCAAATATGGGTCTCTATCTGTTGATGAAAATATCTAGAGTGGATTCTGGTTGTTTGTGGCAGTTATGTTTCATAAAGTTAACACCCAAGACTGGATAAGAAAACACTAAGTCATTGCTCATAGGGGAACTCTGCACTTACATGTACATATCAAACATTTATTATCTTAGTGCTTAGAAACAAAGCATCCTAGTAGATTCTATTTTCATTATTTACAAAAGCAAAAACAGGGTTCAAAAGTGTTGAGTGACCTAGCTAACATCCTCTACCAATAAGCTGCCGGGCTAGGATTCAAACCACCTCTGATCAACTTTGTAAGAGAGAGCTGTGATATTGTGATATATATTGATTTTCACCAATAGTTCTTGGTTCATAACTTCTTTTACCAAGACTAGTCATAAAAACCAGTCTTTTCCCCAAGTTAAAACATAGAAACTCAAATATTCTCCTGCTTTTCTGTCTTGGAGCCAGCCATAAAGAAATTCTCTGGCCTTCTCATAATTATAAGTCATAAGACTCTCCTCATTTCAAAGGAGTCCCACTCTATGCCCAAAAGAAAGGAATGCCATTCAGAAAAGTAATGAAGAATCTGCTTAGTCAGGCTTTGCTGGGCTTTTCCACCCAGTCTATTAGCAATCATGCCTATACAGTGAATTTTCCATAAAAAAATAAAAGGGACAGGGTTAGGAAGGCTTCCAAATAGCTGCACATGGGAAGGCTCCTGGAGGGTGGTACACAAGAAAAGCATGGAAGTTCCACACCCTTACCTCTATGTTTCTCTTAATCTGTTTCCTTTGTAATAACCTTTACAATAAACCAGCAAATACAAGTATTGCCCTGAGTTCGTGAACTTCTGGAGCAAATTAATCAAACCCAAGGAAGGAGTAAACAACCCTAATTCATAGCTAGTAATCAGAAGCACAAACAAAACAACGTGGGGCTTCTAGATAGCATATGAAAGGGAGAGGAGTGGAAGCTGTTTTAGGAATAGAGCCCTCAACTTAGGTGATCTGATGCTATGCCCAGGCAGACACTGTCAGAACTGAACTGGATTAGAGAACATCAAGCTGAGGTTCACTGCAGAACTGATTGCTTATTGATGTGTAGTGTTAGAACTGATCTGAGTGATCCTACATAGTAGGAGAAACAACTTGAGTTTAGGGTCTGTTTGGTTTCTTGGACATAAAGAGCTGCTAAAACAAGGAGGCAAAGCATTTCTTTGTTGGATCTTGCTTGGGAACATGTGCAATGGGTGACTAAAATATTTGTTGCTCTACAAGTCCATGAATGACTGCAAACATGCCACCAGTATGAGTTTTCAATTTACAAAATATTCCAGCAAATAGGAGAATTTATAAATATAAATAGATGAATAGCAGGGATCAACTGTATTTTAATTTTGTGTCCAGAAACTGGGGAAACAACCATGTGTTCGGTTGTGGCCCTTAGTCAATATTCACCTATTATCTGACCCTCTTTGGCCCTACTCATGGTAGATCTGTAGTCACTGTGATTCCATGTCTCAGGAATTAGTTAAGACCAAGAAGTGGAAAATTCCATTGTCAAATAAGTAAGGATAAAGAATCTAACAAATGTATGTCTTTTGAGATAGCATTTATTGGAAAACTCACAGGGACAAGAACTATAGCAAATGTATAATCTTTTACGGTCCTTTGAATTCTGAGATGGCACAAATGGCTCTTGTAAGACCTAACATCTAGCCCTAGGAGAGTTACCCCAACCTTTAGGCTTTAGTTCCTTTAAACTGCATGATTAGATGAGCACCAGCTTCCCCTCTGGCATGATCAAAAGCTGAGGATCATTTCCTGTAGTTATAGTTTTCACTAGACAAAAAAGCAGACCCCAGCCTCCAAACTTCTCTGCTGATGTGATCAGGGGTGAGATCTACAACCTGTAGCCAACACCCACTCTCTTAATACTCTACCAGTTTTGATTGTGGCAAATGTGTAAAATTGCCTTTTCCATAGAGATCTGCAACAGGCTAGCCTGTAAGAAAGCAATCATAAGAATGTTAAAGCCACCCTTTTGACCATAAAGACCTAGATGTCACTCTTTCCATGGCTATTCTTAAAAATAACCATACAGTGTTTGAAGAATGTTAGTAGGAAGATGCAGAGAACATTGTTGGTTTGCTATTGTAAATTGTTTCTTTATGCCTATACTTCCCTTCTCTCAAAAGGCTCAAAGAATTGAATGAAAATGTGCCAGTGCTCCTGTATCCAAGGCAAACTTTGCTCACCTGACCTGTCTTCTTCAAGATACACAAATCAACTAAGACGTTAATGGGCTCACCATCTGTTTCCACCCTAGGAATCTCAAGTTATCTAGCCACTACCAATGTTCAGACCAGACCACTGTGATTGCCACCTAGTCCCTGAGGCCAATTATAGTAGTCACATCCATCTTGCTTTTGGTGATTGAGTGTGACCTCTTAGTTTCTGTCACCCTAGGTGTTCCCTTATTCCCTAAAATCAGGGAGTCATTTTAACTACAACATCTTCCTCCTAGAGCTCTAAAACCAATCAGCCAGAAAATATCTCTGACTTGATGGTATTGCCCTCACAGCAGTTATCCAGATATTGACGAATGTTCTGTCTTCATAAACTTCCCTGGGTCAAAGCAAGGTGAGAAGTCAGTCACACATATTAAATTTACTCCAACATATTTTACCTCCCAATATCTTTGGTTTCCTTTACTGACATAATTCTCAGTTTAGTTTAGCATGAACCACCTGAGACCACATATTAACCATTCAACCAATTATTACCACTTCTAGTTGTTGTTCAAGTCGTGTTGAACTCAGAATTTTGACATTCATATAGTGAAGTTCAGCCAAATATAAAATAGTTTTGCCCTGTTTGCTCTAGCAAGCCCAGATAATTTCCCCAACTTTTTGCAGATATGAATTAGAAAATTGCTACAATTCTTTCACTGAGTAAGTCATATCCTTTTAGTTCTGAATTTGTAATTTCTCTCCCTACTCCACCCTTCCCTTGGGGTGTAACAGGATCTAATTTAGTAGGAGATTTGGATACAATACACTGTGATGGGGTTAACTGCTTCCCATTGAAACATAATCCCATCTAGTCAGTGTGATTCTGAATTTTTAAGCAAGGCACCAGAGCCTCCAACAAAGTACATGGAAAGTTCACTGAGGTTAGATATATGGCTTACCTTTAGTCCTAGATAATTCCATTTAAATTCTAGCTAGAATTTTCATTGTTACCAACCATTGCTCTAACTTCCCCTTAAGACTTTTACTCAGGTCATAAAGTCAACTGATGTGGAGATCAACAACCTGCAGAAATAAAATGTTTCTGCTTTTCAGCTGTTTCAGTTCTGCAAATGAAAAGATGAGAGATTCATTTAGAAGTTATAGGAAGCTCCTGGGCTTGAGCTTGTACTTTGAGTGAAAATTTTTAAAAATTGAACTCATTGTTTTCTTTCTTTAATTTATTTGGTGTCAATAGAAGTAGCTATCCATCCCATGATCTCTATCTTTTCTTTTTTCTCTTGGTCCTGGGAATTGCACCTACGGACATTCTACCTCTGAGCTATACCTTCAGCCCTATTTTATTTTGAAACAGATATTACTAAGTTGCTGGGGGTCTTGATAAATTGCTGAACTTGGCCTCAAACATGTGATTCTCCTGAATTACCTCCTAAGTACTGAGATTACAGGTATGAGCCATCATGTCCAGGTCCATCCCATGACCCTTTTGCTGTCCCTTGGCCATGATAACTCAACTTCTCAAACCTTGCCTTTGATGGATATTTCAAATGACTTGAATTACCTGCTTACCTTTGCATGTCCTGGACAGACACAGCACTACACAGTGATACTATCTGGATGCCCTGCCTACAACCCCAGATGACCAAAGAACCTGTCTCATACACTTTCTAGCTCCCTGGGGACTTTTGATTTCAAACATTATTAAAATAAATTTATAATCCATTAAAATATATTTATTGAAGGAACAGGGGCCCCTACAACACTATTTCACATAAATCCATACAAAAGAAAGTCCGTGGACATACAGGCTTCAGAATCACTTAATCTCAAAAAGTGGGATGCCAACCAGGCCTCAAATTATTTATGTTTCTTCTTTCTGCTTTGTGCACTGTTAGATTATACTAAGTATATTTCACCTCAGACCTCCAGGAAGAACATCAGTAGCAAGAAATACAGATCAAGTGGGAGAAACAGTGGCTTTCCTTGACCTATGTTATGAGATCTAAGAAGAACCAGAGCAGAAGTCTATAACAGACCTTCCACATGCATTTTCTTTCTGCATGTAAATGTGTTAAATACTTTAATATGCTTTTCCAATTGTTGATTTCAATTAAAAAATTATCTCATATATACATATTTTAACCAATATTCTGCAGTAGGAATTTCTCTTTTTCCTCTGGATTCTTTTCTAGCATGCAGCTAAGTTTGGGTCAGCTCCATTAGGGCAAGCACTTGGCTTTCTAATTTCCTTTACTGTTGTACTCCTAGTGTTCCCTGGTGCTCAATAAATAGAGGTGGAATGTATAACAAAGATTGCTACTTGAGAAACTCTCCCTGTAGCAACTAGAAATGAAGGTGTAGGGATGGACCACCTTAGCGGATAACTGTTATTCTCTTGATTTTAGAATATAAAATGTTTTTGTATATTATCCAAGATAAAGTATTTGTTGGTATTTTTTTTTAGATTTACTTATTTATTTTTGTCTTTTGTGGCCCACATGGCCTCTTGGTGGCCAAAGACTCAATATAGATGCAAAAGGAATAAGCAGTTCTACTTTTAGTCAAGATGTCCTTACAAATGAAATCACTTTGTCATGTTTTCAGCAAAGGAGAAGTTGATTGTATACAGGAGTCTCATTAATGCGGTGACTCTAAGAATGCCCAAGTCTCCCAATTCCTACCTTGGCCTGTAACACTTCCTCCTCAAAAGCCCTGCATAAACATACACATACACATGTGTGAGAGAGCATGGATTCTAGTACATTCTTATTAGCTGTACTTGGTGCCAAGGTAGAATTCCAGTGAGTTTGTCCAATCACTTAGAAGTATTTTATTTTTTCCATACCAGCTAGATCTATGTATTCATGAATCAAGAAAGCTCTAATGTCTATTCTTCCTCCAGAACTCAAACCAGGGTACTCAAACCTGGGACTTAGAACAATGAAATGAAAAGTTCCACTTGCCCAGATCAGAAACAGAGAGAGAATGTTTTCTTAACAGGGAAGTCACTGTCCTTAGCAAAAGTGACTTCACTTAGGGCCCTGATATATAAACAATTGAAAACCTTACCTGTCTTTCTTTGACCTCATTCTTGAAAATATATGAAAATATATGAAAGGGACCATATTTTCTTGTACCTATATTGTTTTTCAATAATTTTTGGTAATATGTCACATAATTTTATGCTTTCCTGAAATAGAAACATTAAATAATATTTGTTGAAAGCTTACTATGTCCCCAGCATATTTTAAGTGCATAGATATTTAATTCACTAAATTCTCTTAATAATACTGTCGAAGTAGGCACCATTATTATGTCTAGTTTACAGATGAGGAAATCATGGAACTGAGAGACTACTGCACTTGGTCCTGTCATAAAACCATCTAGGCAGGCTGCACTCAAAGCCCACAAACAGAAGTATAGTGCTACATGTTCCAGTGTCCCTCCCTCCCTCCCTTTCTTCCTTCACTCCTTCCTCCTCTTTTCCTCTTCTTCTTATCTTTCTCTTTTCTTCTTCCTCCTCTCTTCCTCCTTCTCCTATGACTCCTTCTCCTCCTCTTCTTCCTTCTTTTTTTCCTGTTTTTATCTTTCTCTTTTTGTTCTTCCTCTCCTCCTCATTATTATTACTACTATCATCATTGTTAGTGTTGCTTGGGGGACTGCAGTGCTGCAATTCAGCCTTTCTCTGAGTGTGGGCCACAGAGACCTGTGTCTTTTGCTGTGGCTGTGAGGTGAGCCCTGTCATTAATTGTATTTGTGCAGCTTGTTGCACAGCAATTGACCTCTCACTTGGTCCTTTTGCTCTACATTCTGTTTATATTCTCTAAGGTTGTCATCATCAACTCTATTTTAGCTGACATTGTGTGTATGTGTTTGTTTTAAACATGTTACAAATTAGGTCTTTTTGTTCTATAATAATCTGTAATAGTAAAGTAACTAAGGATTAGAGCATCCTCTCCCACTGTATTGTTTTTAGAATGCAGACTACTCATATATCAGTGCATTTCATTAGATGATAAAAGGGATAGAATATTTACCAAATTGCCATTTAGTTTTTACGGATAGATCCCCAGGATTATGATTGGTTTGGGAGATTCCTGGGAAATGATAAACATTATAAGTCTTCACATCCAAAGTCAGATAATTTATATAAGAAGTAATAATGTGATATGAAGTGTTTTTTCTGTTGCACATCAAAAACAGAGTATCATATACACAGTTACTCATTTTTCTTTGAGCACGTTATTTGCACAATACTAAAAACAAAATTGGATATTTGAGAAATCAAGTTTAGTTTAAAATGTATATGATCCCACCAATTAATGTGTTTCTACTTTCTGATAATAAAATATGTAAACACTTTGGAAGAGGCCAGGTATTTTTAAATCTCAGGTCACTTTGCATAAATGCCTTTGAAACATTTAAAACTAGCAAATACTGTCAGTATTATTTAGTTCCAAATGTTTTTAATTTATTCTCACTTTAAGACCAAAGAAACTAATTAAAACCAGCAATTCCTTTACTTTTGACTGTTTTTGGGTTTTTTTTTTTTTTTTTTTTTTTTTTAGCAAAATGAGAAAACTTTAAGAGTTTTCACAGTTATAAAAAAGAACATCAGTACACTACTTTGCCATTTGTGGCTATTTCCTAAGTATAACTAGGATCAAATTTCTGTTCACTATAGAAAAGAGAATGTGCTGATGACCGTTGATGTTTATCTTGGGGGGAGTAAGAATTTTAAAAGTATGGAAAATACTACATTTTCACAAAGAAGAGTTCAATTTCCAGTCAATTTCATTCAGAAATCCTCCAAGAAACTTTCTAGCACTTCATTCCTTTTTGTTGAATCAAGTACAAGGAAGCTAGATTTATATATAAAGGTGATTGATTCTCTAAATTGTAACCAAATGGCAGATCAATTTACATACACTTGTTTTAGACACAACTCTCTTCAGAGAAGTTAAACTTTTCAAAATTACCAGCAATTCTTTAGGCGTCCATAAATTATAAAATTATTATTTGTGATATTTTCATTACTATTTGTTCTATTTCTGGTCAATATTTTTACTATTTTCTATTTTGAATTTGCCACTCAATAAAACAACTTGTATTTAAAATGAGAAGGACTTGAAAATATTAGTACTAATGCTTATTTTTATAAGGCAAATCTGGAAGAAAATTGGATGCCATCAGGAAGAAAATCTGAGACCTTCAGGAATATCTCTCCAAAACCCAAGAAGACTGACAATCAGTGGAATAGTTATCACTACATCTGGAAGTGAGGAGGAAGCTCCACCCACAGTGTTTGACGGCTATGAATGAATGTTTGGTCCATCAGACAAAGAAGGAAATTGCTGAGGTCATCTTTGTTATAAACCCACGAAACCTGAGAATATGATAGATTTTATAACCCTGACAAACAAGGAACTTGAGAAGTCTAGAGGAGAGGCAAATGGGAACAAAGATCACTTTCTCCTCCACTTTGATCATCCTGTAAATATTTTAGTCTATATTTCATTTGCTGTTTAAGTTTTTCTTATACTCAGAGGACAAGAAAACATTTTGTAATATTATATCTTGGTCTTTGCAAATATCAGAAGTTCAGTAATTGACTTAGAATCTAATGACATATAGAGAAAAGGCTAGCTTTTTTCCTCCTTGATAATTCTCAATAAAAATAAATTGACTCATCTATCTAATTGCCTGCATTGTTTAGCACTTTATTGCCATATGATTATTAAGATTTGTTTCAAATCAACTAACATTTATTTTACTTAGGTTTATGTTTTCTTAGGGTGGGAGATAGCTTTTTATTTATTTTTTTCCTTTTTGGTTTTATTACTTTATAAGGCATTGTATAGTTCCAAAGTTGAAATGAAAAAATAAAAGTGTTCAGAAAACAGTAGCTTCCAGTCCTGCCTCCTTCTCCCAGCATTCTCCCTCTCCCTAGGAGTATTTTATTAGCTTTTGGATTTGCTTTCCATTGTTTCTTTTTGATGGTATAAGCAAGTACACACACGTACACATACACACATAAATTTGCATAAATACGTGCATATACACCTTGATTATATTGTAAGCACTATTCTGAATCCTGATTATGTTATCTACTGCGTCCTGCAGTCACACACAGCAGTATATGAAGATGCTCTTCATTCCATTTATACCTGCAGAGAGCACCACTGTGCGCGTGCATCATCATTTACTCAACAATTCTCATAATAGTGATATTGGAGTTGTGTCTTGCGTTTTGCTATTACAAGTAATGATGCAAATAACCTGTGCATGCTTTTGTTTGTTTAATTTTCTGCCAGCTCTAAGTAACTTATTTTAAAGGATAAACCGTAATGTCCATAAATCCATGCCGTGTGCAATTTGTCCATCATAATGGTCTGTACAAAACTAGGGGAAATATGTATAATTTCTTTGAAGCAGTACAGTGAAAAGGTTTTTAGTATGAGCTTTGGAACATTAGTGGCTGAGGTCCCAAGGTGAAAACTCTAACCACAATTTGCATGACCTTCCGCACGTTATTTAACATCTTGCTACCTCACTTTCTTTGCTGTAGAATTGCATAGTGGCCGCCCTGTGATTGTTCTAGCAGTCAGATGAGCTAGAATTTAAAGCATTTTTTCTTGGCACATAGTAACTGCTTAATAAGTTTTAGCTATTTCAATGTCTAAATTATTTTTATGCTTAGGTTCATAAAGAACCAAAATAGGTAGGCTCATCTATAAACTTTATAACTCCCTAACTTTCAATATAACATAGTACTGTGCTCATCTGTATTCAGGTAGGCACATGAACATCTATAGACAAAGTCAGAGGCTTCCTCAGGAAATAGTACAAGAACAGAATAATCCATTTTTTATGCAAAGTTTTGCAGGTTCTCCTAAATTCTCAAACACAAAATTATAAGACAATGGCTTTAAGTAACAGAGAATTCAAATAAAACTGTTACAGCCGGGCGTGGTGGCGCACGCTTGTAATCCCAGCATTCGGGAGGCTGAGACCGGAGGATCCGGGTTCGTCGCCAGCCTCAGCTACCTAGTGAGGCACTCCGCAACTTAGCGAGACTCGGTTTCAAAATAAAGAATAAAAAAAAAAAAAAAATAGGGCTGGGGGTATAGCTAGGAGGTAGAATGCCCCTGAGTTCCATCCCCAGTACCGCAAAAAAAAAAAAAAAACAAAAAAAAAAAAACTGTTACAATAAATTCAATAAGCACCATTTAAAACAAAACAAAATCAGAAAGCTTTAATTCAATAAATCTTTTTGGAAAAGGTAAACTTCACATGGCTCTGGGAAAGAATGACAGAAATGAATTCTATCATCTTTGAAATAAACTCATAAAATTCCGAAGCAGATTCTGAATTGCATACAACGTAAGATACAATTTCGGGTGACAGCAAATTCCTAAGTGCAGAAAAGCTCCAAAGTAAGTGTACTGCCCTGATTTCCAGCTTCTCTTCCTTCCCTTAATTCCTGTTCACACCGGCACAAAGCCACCTGGTTGTGCAAGGATCACAAGTCAGTGCAAACATTTCTCCTCTTTTTTCTCTGAGAAAATTAGGACTCTGTATTCACAGAACTTCAGTTAATTTTTTCCTAATATGTTATATGTCTTGAATCCGCTTTTTACCTGGTCTTTTGAAGAAAGTTCTCTAATCCACTAGGTGAATCTAATGGAGGCTCCAGCATTGGGCAGGGCTAATAAAAATTGTGTCTCAAGGGGCAGGATGGAATGCATCGCACCACTTCTGTGCCTCTGTCTGGTCAACTTGTGAGCTTATGATAATGTGAGGGGTCAGGCAATTAAAACAACATTCTCCTAGTGAAAATCAAAGTCAGCAGTTAAATAAATGTTAACATGAATCTTAACAAATCATTTTACAAAAAGTAGAGAAAACAAAGTGAAAATTTCAGCTGCTCTCAACTATCTTCCAAAATGTTAAAAGAATTGTGTTGGATCATTGTAGTTTAAGCTGTAATAGGCATGAATATTATGTAATAATAACTATCTCTCTTGGGACACTGAGGGAAGCCCTCTGTTATACCTCTCATGTTAATGAAAGAATCATTTTAACCTCCATCATAAGAATACAAGTTAAGACAAGCTCCAGCTCCCAGTGCAATCATGTACCTTTTCAATTAATTAATCAACTCACATAAATGTAACCCTGCAGAGAGCTAAGTCTTCTATTACAACTCAATTTTCTCTACTTTCATTCTTCATTTCAATTGTTTACTTTTTGACATTTTATCCTAAAAACTATCTTTACGAAAATTGCTTTGCTGGTAACATATCGTACACTGTGTCACTATAGCAACATGTTATGTAGATGTAATTCACCAACAGATAAGACAGTGTTTAAAGTCAAGAAGAGTTCTAATGTCATATTCTTGGTAGGAAATAAGAGTTGACAAAATTTGTGCTGGAAAATACTGAATTTGGACCTACTCTCCTGATATAACCTCACTGGTTAGATAGTATAGATCACAAAGCCCAAGGACTGAATTTTTTTTTTTTTTTAATTTTTTTTTTTTTTTGCGGTACTGGGGATTGAACTCAGGGGCATTCTACCTCCGAGCTACACCCCCAGCCCTATTTTTTATTCTTTATTTTGAAACCGAGTCTCACTAAGTTGCAGAGTGCCTCACTAGGTAGCTGAGGCTGGCCGCGAACCCGGATCCTCCGGTCTCAGCCTCCCGAATGCTGGGATTACAAGCGTG
>PVLC010003541.1:0-39007 GCA_004027655.1 Graphiurus murinus | reverse complement strand
AAGGACTGAATTTTTTGAATGTCAGATATCTATTATAATTCAAGAAGTGCAGACTTTGAAAAAAGACAAAAACAGTTCATTTACATTTTCATGGTGTCCATACCTACATGAGTTTTTATTAAAACTTTTGCTATATTATGTAATCAAAATCAAACAGGCCAATTTATTTTTAAGGATGTTTGCAATTATGTTCATGACTAATACTTTTTTCTTTTAATATCTTGATCAAGTTTTTATATTAGAGTTATGTTGGTACCATGAAATACATTGGCAATTTTTTTTCTCTAATTTATCAAAAAGTTTGTGTAGGATGAGAATTGTTTTCTTTTAATGTGTTTGATAGAATTAATCAGTGAAGCCATCAAGGCTTGAAGGTTCATTGTAGAAATGTTTTTATTTATGAATTAAATTTCTTTAACAAATACAGAGCTCTTCTGATTTTTCATTTATTTGCATAATTTTTGGTAATCTTTGTCCTTCAAAGAATTTTTCCATTTTTTCTAAGTTCTTATCTATTGACTTAAACCATTTTATAATATTCTCTTATTTTTCTTTTATTATTTTCTGTTTTTTAGTTTTATACTTTTAGTAGTGCACTGTAATTACAGATCATGGTGAGATTCAAAATGATACATTCATACATGCATACATCACTTGGTATCTTATTTACCTTTTTTAGGTATTATCTATTGCTGCATAATCAAAGATTTAGAGTTTAAAACAAATATTTTAAAACCTCATTAAAGCCTGAGGGGCAGGAATTCAAGAGTAGATCAGATGAGCAGTTCTGGCTCAGATCTCTCATGAAGCTATAGTCAATGTTTCCATAAGAATGACATCATCTGAAGGGTTGACTGAAGGGACTGTTTATAGTTCAGTTCATGCACATACCTGACCAATCAGCACTGGTTGTTGATAGGAGAACTTAATGCCTTGTTACAGGGGTCTTGCATGAGACTTGTTGTTTGTGGTTACGATGTGACAGCTGGCTTCTCCCGGACTGAGAGATCCAATGGCAAACAAAATGGAAGCCACATTGTAAAGACCTAGCCTTAGGGGTCACACTGGGTTATTTCTACTCTATCTTTTTGGTTATCCTTGTTATCTCTGGCAGCATGAAATGGAAAACCCAAAGACATGAATATCAAGAGGAAAGATCTCTGGGGGCCATCTCAGAGACTAGGTATGCAGGATCTGTGGCAATGTCCACTCTCTCGTTCCTAATACTTTAAATTTATGCCCTCTTCTTTTCTTTTTATCTTGCTTGGTCTAGGTGAAGGCATTTTTAGTTCTATTGATATTTACAAGAACCATTAATGTTACCAATCTACTGTAGCCTGGGGAATCAAGATCAAACAAAGAAGAAGAGGAAAAATATTGAAGTGGGTCTTTTTCTAGAATTGAATAAAATTCTGCCAACAAAAAAGAAGAAACACTAGTAATAAATTTAACACAGTTATAGAAAAGTAAATAAAACTAATTTCTTGGAAACATCGGTACTAATATTAAGAAAGGTATACTTGTTCATATTGAATCCTTATAGCTCTTTTCAATAGAGTTGAAAAACTAAGAGAAAGGGCTGTAAGATCAGAGTGTCTGATGCTTATATAACATTGAGAACTTAAAGAATTTTATATTCAAAGCTGCATTTTTATCTATAAAATATGAGTAATATAGTAATTATCTCAGTGAGAAATAATGATAATTAACACTGTTTATAAAGTGTTTACTTCCATATATGTGACATAGTTGTAAGCTAGGTTTTAGCAAGATTTTTTTTTTAATTTTTTATTCTTTAGTTTGAAACAGGCTCTCACTAAGTTGTGGAGTACCTCCCTAAGTATTAGCAAGATTTTTATGTAAAGTACCAGACAATAAATATTTCAGACTTTTCCAGCCAACAATCTCTGTTGAAACTATTTAACCCTGCCATTGTAGTGTGAAAGTAGCCATAGACAATACATGAATGAAAGAGCATAGCTGTGTGCCAATAAACTTTATTTACAAAAACAGGCACAGATCAAGATTTGGTTCATGGGCATAATTTTCAACTAGATGTTAACAATAATAAATAACTAATTATTATCCTCTCTACTTCCATTTTAAATCCTGGAGATCAGAGAACATGTCTTCATTTTCTTTGTAATTTTGTATTCCCTAATCAGTGCCTGGCACACATTAGGTGCCTACTAAGTGATTTTTTTTGCAGTGCTGGGGATCAAACCAATGGTCTCATACATGCTAGGTAAGTGCTTTACCACTGAGCTACATCCCCAGTTCTCTATTAAGTGATATTTCAAAATATATTTTTGTTGATGTGTTGTAAGTATACATTATAGTGAGGTTCAAAGTGACTTTTTAAAAAGTAATTGTTTTTTAAACTGTTAGCAGGCACCAAAGTACTAGCAAAATGCCTGCTTATATTGTGAAGCCATCTCTGCCTATGCTTACTTTTCTACTCAAGGTGTCAGAAGGAAATGCCTGCCACTTGAGAGTAGAAAGGAATGAGCCTGTTTTAATCCAAACAGTCCTACTACTAAGCTCTGTTTTCTCCCAGTGTTTTGATCATTTATGTTTCCTTTGCACCTTGCAGAAGTACTTTAACCTATTCACAGTGCCACTAGGACATTTTCAATTGTCATTATCTGGCCATATTCTCTGGACAGGGCATCACAAGTTTCCTTGTATGATCACTTTACTTTGAACCTAATGGCAGGGTGGATTCCATCTATGGCCCTCTAAAAGTTTGAGCAAGTGCATTTTGTATGACTTTGCTACCTTAATGATAAGAAAAGCAATGTATAATGTTTGATGAAGAGGATATCCTACCCCACCCAATCCCCTTCCCCACCTCACATGTCCATCACGCAACTCTGCTGACCTCAATAAATACACCAGGGTGAGATTTATATTCCCCAGCTTCATCATATGCTTCTATTAATTTTTTCACCACATTTTAAAGGGCATGGTAGAAAGTTATAAAAATCTTTACCTTTTTTTGTCCTTAAAATGAGATAATTATAATGTTATAAAACAGTTATTTTTATCCAAGTTGAGGAAGACAATGCAAAATACTAAATGAATTCCGTTGCTATCCTGGCTAATAAAACAAAGATTTTTAATCCTATATAAATAGTCTGTCCAAGTTCCTTTGGAGAAAAAAAAAAAAGTAGATGACAACATCACAAACACTAAATGCTCAGTGTATAAGTGTGCATGTGCTTGTGTCTATTGTGCATGAGGGAGGGAGAGGCCATAATATAAACAGTTTTTAAAAACCACTACCTCTTAATTGAGGCAAAGTTGGCACCACCTAACTGATTATAGGCCATGTGGTAAAAATTACCACTTGCCTTGTTTAAAATCAGAGCTTCCTCTGTTGGCTGCAGATGTAGATTTCACCTAGAGGAGCAAAAACAATGACCCAATAGCTGAGACATTAGGGATGGGTGTTGATGAAAAGGTTTCCTTGTATTATTTTCATTAGGTTTCCTGCTTTGCCTCATCAATGCCTGATAGACTTGGGTGCCAAAAAAAGTAGAGATTTTTTTTTTTTTAATGGAGCATCTTGTAGATTTGTTTCCTCTAAAACTTCCACCTCAGTGATATAATAGAGCATTCTCCTGGCTGTAATTAGTGACAAATGAGCCGGGATGTGCGTAATCACAAAATGCCCCAGGGAAGCTAGTGTACAGCCAGCTGAGATAAGCACCTGTGCATCTGTGGTCATTGTCTTGAGTTCATGCCTGATGCCACCCACCAGTGTGTTGATAGTCCTGTTATCAGTGTTTCTGAAGGTAGGAATCTTTGTTCCAGGATGAGAATAGAACGTTATTTTTCTGTTTCATATGGTTAGTCCTTGTCTTCAAGTTTTGTCTACATCAGCTGTTTTCTCCCTTGGCCTCATCCTAGAATCTGAGCAGTTTCACTTGTTATATTCAAGGGCCCCTTAATTCCACTATTTATGATGTTTTGAGTCAGATAATTCTTTGTTGGGAGTAGTATATGCTGTAGGATGTTTAACTGTCTCTACCAACTAGGATCTGTACTGTCCTCCATCCCTCAGTGGGAGTGATGGCCACCAAAAATGTTTTCAGATGTTGTCAGAAGTTCCCTGGCAGGAGTGGGAGATGTGCACAAAATCTCACCCCTGCCTGAGACCTTAGTGCTACGTAACAAGTTGATTTTTCTACCAAGAATGTCTGCAGTCATATCAATTCTGCTTTGTTGTATGATGTATTATGTCCTCAAAGTGCGCACTGTGAGGTCAGACTGTGAAGCAGTTCCCCCTCCCAGACTTTACTCCAAATAAAACCTGTTCTGGTCTATCACTGTGTGTCCCTTTTATCCCTATATTTTCTAACATTTAAGTAAGCATTTCCTTCTGTGTGTGTGTGTGTGTGTGTGTGTGTGTGTGTGTGTGTGTGTGTGTGTGCCTGTGTGTGTTAATAGGGGATTGAACCCAGGGGCATTCTCTGAGTTACATTCCAGCCCCATGTCATTTTTTTATTTTGAAACAGGGTAAGCTGCAGAGGACCTTGCTAAGTTACTGAGACTGGCCATGAGCCTGTAATCCTCCTCTCTCAGCCTCCCAAGTACTAGGATTACAGGCATGAATGGGTCACCATGCCCTGCAGCCCTGCAACATTTCTTTCAATACATGATTTTACAGTAAAGAAAATGGAGAGCTCCAAGGTGATGGATTCAATTAGTCAAGGTGATCTAGCTCACTGATGACAAAGATAAGGACAAATCTTATCTATCACCAGGCTTCTTTTCACCTGCCCTTGCTCCCATTTACTCCAAGGCAGAACACAATCAGTAAAAAACTGGGACATCTACTCTGGGTTACACAAGAAACCCATCCTTAAGTATCTAAGGAATTTGGTTATCCATTCACATACGCATTCGACAAATATTTGAATGGATTCCTTATAGGTTCAAAAGACATAATAATAAACAAACCACACTAAGTTTCTGGAGATAGTTTCTGAAGGTAGGAATCTTTGTTCCAGTGTTTCTGAAGGTAAGAATCTTTGTTCCAGGATAAGAATAGAACATTATTTTTCTGTTTTATATGGTTAGTCCCTGTCTTCAAGTTTTGTCTACATCAGCTGTTTTCTCCCTTGGCCTCATCCTAGAATCTAAGCAGCTTCATTTGTTATATTCAAGGGCCCCTTAATTCCACTATTTATGATGTTTGAGCCAGATAATTCTTTGTTGGGAGTAGTATGTGCTGTAGGATGTGCTGTCTCAGTAACATATAAGATATATCAGTGCTATAGAAAAAATTTAATCTGGAAAGGCAGATTAGGAATCACAAAAGAGTTGTGACTCCCTGCAGAGTGGTCAGGGAAGGCCTCTCTCGTAATGTTGAAGCAGAGGAAATCAAAAGGCAACCCATCTGAATATTGGAAGAACAGTGCATGCAGAGGGAACAGCAAGTACAAAGGCACTGACATGAGAATATGCTCAGAAAATTTAAGAACTAGCAAAAAGACCATTATGGCTGGATCAAATTTGTAAGTTATCCACATGTAGAAGCTCTTTGAAGCCATGACACAAGATAGAAATACCTTAAAGAGTAAGTGTGATAGAGAAGAAGGTTGAGGAATGAGCTTGGACCCCTTCAACTAGAAAGACAAGAGGAAGCAGGGAAGGAGAGACAGAATAGGGGTAAGTAGGAAGGGACTTAAAAAGGTAAAAGAGTTGCTTTGGAATCCAACAGAAGACGTCCTGCAAGGACTTCCAATTCCAGTAATACTGGACTAAATATATAAATTAGACCAACTCTATTTATGAAAAAATTCTAAAAGCTAGACAAAAAATTAAAATTCTCTTAAAGGCATCAGGGAACTACAATGAAAAGTATTAAAATTTATTCTGAATCTATACTAGATTCTTCCCTTTAGTTCTGTATGAATCTTTTTGAAAATAAAATACTGTGTCATGATCTGGGAAGAAACAGAAATTCCAAATGGTAAGCCCAGGCTCTGACATTTTGTTTACCTTGGGAAAAGCTGCAGATGTTAGAGAAGGTGGATGACAGGTTGGGAAGCTGGATGAAAGAATACTTGGAATTTTTACTTGGCTAATACGACATATTCTGGAGTTCAGTTCCCACGAATGGGAATGGAGTTTCAGGCAGACACCATGTGCTTAGTTTAGCATCCTACCATGGTACTTTCTAAGAGGTATGATGAAGCCCCAGAATCTTTTCAATTTCTAGGAATACCCTGAGTTTACTGCTATAATTTTTTTTTTTTTTTTTTTTTTTTTTTTTTTTTTTTTTTTTTTTTTTTTTTTTTTTTTTTTTTTTTTTTTTTTTTTTTTTTTTTTTTTTTTTTTTTTTTTTTTTTTTTTTTTTTTTTTTTTTTGCGGTACTGGGGATTGAACTCAGGGGCATTTTACCTCCAAGCTATACCCCCAGCCCTATTTTTTATTCTTTATTTTGAAACAGGGTCTCACTAAGTTGCAGAGTGCCTCACTAGGTAGCTGAGGCTGGCCGCAAACCCAGATCCTCTGGTCTCAGCCTCCCAAACGCTGGTATTACAGGTGTGTGCCACCACACCCGACTGCTATAATTTTTAATAACATATTTGGAGCAAGTTAAAAAAAAAAAACAATCTGGCTTCTGAGAGGACAACTTTTTTTCAAGAAAAAAGTTGGCAATAGAACTGAACACATGGGGTGTCTATTACACTGAATTTAAAATAGTCATTTTTTTAAGTTTTAGTAAATAAAAGACAAGATTGGAAAGTGGGGCAGAAATATAAACATATAAAAGAAGATAAAGCAAAATTGAAAAAGGATCAATAATAGCAAAATAAGAAACTAACAGGTAGATTTCAGACATTAGTCAAAGCTAAAATTAGGGAAGTAAAGAACAGTTTGGAAGAAACCATGCAAAACAAAACATAAAGAAGCAATGTACAATACAATTTAAAAAGAAAAATGCAGAGCAATGTAAAGAATAAGTACATGGTAAATAACTAAATGTTAACTATATAATACCTTGTATGTTATAGGATTTTTAAACATTTACCACTAAAATATTTTTTTAAAAAGTCCAAAATTTGGAATAAGTAAACTCAAAGCACCCCAAATCCTTGCCTTACCCATATAAGAAGGAAAAAAAAAGTAAATTTCACTTTGATTAATCAAAAATGCAAAATGCATCTTGCAGCTGGGCACAGTGGCACGTGCCTGTAATCCCAGTACTTGAGCAGCTAAAACAGGAGGATCACAGGATTAAGGTCAATGTGTGATAACTTAGCAAGATCCCTGTTTCAAAATTTTAAAAATAGGGCTGGAGTGTAGCTCAGTGGTAGAACAACTCCCCTGGGTTCATTCCCCAGTACCAAAAAAACAAAAAACAACAAAAAAAGACATCTTGAAGACTTAAAAAATACTATATAACTATAGCATACTATATACTATATAAAATATGCTATATTTTAACCTAATTGAAACAATTATTGCCCTCATTTCCCCCAATATAATATCCCCTACCTAATTCTCAGCCAATCCCTCCACCACTAAAAGTGTTTCCAAAGACAGGGTGTGATCAATTCTTCCAAATGAGGTCCCTGGTATGAGCAGGTAAGATGTAAAAATAACCACTGTATTTGATAACTTAGAGGTTACTGACTAAGCTGTTTTAATAATGTAGCAGTTAATACAATTTTAATTGTAATATGTCCAAGAGAGAAAGAGAAGAGACAGACACAGCAAATACAGCCAACTTTGGGGTAATTCTGTTAGTAAAGTGGAGCAAAATATAGATAGAATTAAATGCACGATCAATGAAGAGTATTGTTTTTTTTGTTTTGTTTTGTTTTGTTTTTTAATGGGACGTATGGTGTAGGATATTTGTGTACTGAAGTAAATGATCCTGCAGAAAGAAAACTTAAATAGGTCGAAAGGGTTGAGAGAAATTTCTGGGGCAATGACTTTGATGAACAAAGTGATGGAATGTATTGCACAAGAAAAGGGTTTGACCACAGATAGAAGAAGCAACTCATCCATCAAAACAGGAGTGGAGGCAGATGGCTGCACAGGCAAATTGGTTGGCAGAAGTGGATGGGTCCATTGGTCTTCTTTTCTTGTTTTTGTTTTGTTTGTTTGCTTGTTTGTTTGTTTTTGTAGTTAAATGGGTCGAAATGACAGCCAGAGTTAAAGAATCATCAATATAAAGTTGCATTTTTTCAATAACCTGGGTGCAAATATAAAAGAGATGTGGACTTAAGGAGTTCTGGAATTATTTCAAATGGAGCAGAGAGAAAGAAAGGCTATACCATGTACTATAGGCTGGGCACCAAAAGAAATGGAAACATCAGAGTAGGGAGGGATGATGAAAATATGGTCTAATCTATAAAGTATTGACCCTGATGAAGTCAAAGAACCACTAGGGTCCAGGAACATAAAATAATGACCTAGAAACTTAGGTATTGACTCCTGGAAAGCAGAATCCTTGGTATGAACTGTCATGGAGACATAGCCTTAATGCCAGAGGCATGCTCAAGGGAATCAGTAGGTGGCCAAATTAATCAATCTCATCTTAGAATTCATCAACTAATATTCATTTAACAGGTCTTCAATTCATTCTAAAATTCAGACCCAACCATGCCATTATTGAAAATCCCTTAAAATTACTACTTTTTTCCAATCCCAAATTTTAGGATAAAATTCAATTATAGGAGGAAGACATGGAAATTCTTCCATTATCTGACTGCTTATTACTTCTTGAGAAACAACTTCCTCACCTACACGTCTTTCTAGATGTTGATTATTAATCAAAATACATCTCAGATACTAATTTTTTTCAGTGACATAGACCTGATGATTTCCATTAAACTAGATTTATATCATAAGATCTGAGTTTAATTGGGCACAGTGGCACATACCTGTAATCCCAGCACTACGGAAGCTGAGACAGGAGTATTGCACGTTCAAAGCCATTGCACAGTAATCTTGTTTCAAAATAATCTAAAAGGTCTGGGAGCATAGCTGAATGGTAGAATGTCCATGGGTCCATTCTCTTGTAACACACACACACACACACACACACACACACACACACACACACACAAAACAACAACAAACTTGAGTTTGAACACTTATGTCCAGCATTTACTTATGTGGCATTTTCTCTACTTAATGGTTTCTCACAAATTAGAAGCTGTCTGAGGTCATGGAGTTTACTAATATAGGAAATGTGAGTCAGTGATGTAAGCAAACGCTTGATAGTCACTCAGCAAGGCAAAGTTGTACTTTTTGCAAAAGGAGTGAGCTACCAACAAAATTCTGGTAAGCAAGCACACTGAGCAAGAAGTTCATTTGGGTTTTATCCCTGACCCTACTCTGCCCTGTGCCCTGATTGGTGAGGGCTTGGGTTCACAACCCTGCATGATTGTCTACTTTAAAGCACAACTCTGCATGACTGGCTAGTTTAAAGACAGGCAGGAGTTTTAACTTTTGAGGTTTGACAAAGAAATGAAATAAAATTCCAGGAAACTGAAATTTATATAACTAAAATGGCAGGCAGCTGACCAACCTGTTTGATAGAAAAGACTTTAATACTTCTTACACTAATCTACATTTCCTCCTTTCCCATTGTCACAAATCTATTTGTGGATGGATGAAGTTACTAAATCAATGAGTAAATGAATTGATCAACCTACATTCTACTTGAGGCAGAAACCAAGTTAAGAATTTAGCCTTGAGACCAAACAGAGTCATAAATATACCTAGTGTAAAAAGGTCTGTGGGGGAAAAAATAATAGTTATAAGAAGAAAAGAACTCATTCCATTTCATAATGACATAGCAAATAATATGTTAGTAACCCAAACCCAGGGGATATAATTGTAAATTAATGAGATAGTACCAAAAAGTGAGATGCTTTTTAAGTTATAGAAAAAAGTAGAAGATAGTTTCAGGCTGGAGAATCTGTACAAATGCCAGTCACTCCAGGTAGCTGTGCCAATAGGTCGACCACTCACTACTTTTGTTAATGTTTCCATAATCTTTAAAGTGCTGTATTATCATCTCAATTGTTTATATAAAAGAGGTAATTAATATTTGGCAAGAAACTAGAAACAATGATGCTCCATTGTACCTTTATTTTAAATTCTGTCAAACATCTTTGGTTTCTATGTTCACTTGTTTATTGGTATCTAGGTAGTTACTTAATTAGCTACTTATTCAATGAAGTAATTTATTACTGTCATGGTAGCCATAATCAAGGACATAATATAAATAAAGTATGAAAAAGATTACAATTAATTCATCAGCCAAACACGAGCTCCTATACAATGGAGACATTTAATTGTTTCAGGTCTGGTAGTGAGATTAGCCTGATAGGCTTTCTGGCTTTGATTCAATAATCTATTATCTCATTTTGAAATAAAATAAATCTGGTGAGAAATAATCATTATATCATTTGTTTTGAAGGCACATCAAAGAAAGGCTTATTTATTTACCTACCACAACACCTGGCAAAATAAATTACTGAAGCAAGATAGAATATACTGTATTTTTTTTTTTTTACTGTCCTCACTAAGCTGCATTCTGCCCTAGATTTCTGTGATGTTTTAGGTTTTAGAAAGACAAAAGTCTGGAGTTGTCTGGTCCTGTTAGTTAGAAATAAAGAAGTTTCCTTTACTGCTTAATCATAAGTTGTAGGAGAAAAAGATTTACTCTTTATTTTCAAAAAACAAAGAAAGAGAAAGATATAGATTGAAACAAAAATAATTAAAATTTTATGTAGTTTTTTAAATGTTTTAGAAGACTCAAACTGAGACGTAAAACATATGGCCATAATGTATACATTCAAATAATGTACATTTTTGCAAATAATTTTAAAGCTAATGCAAAGTTATTGCTCCTTCTTTGGCTCCCAGTTACCTATATGGTACAGCCTGGCTTTACCATGACATGTATGTCAGACTGTCAATGTACACATTGGTAGTTCTCAATATTTTTTATCTCCTCCAGGCATGCAAAACACTCCACACCCTCCATACTGTGTCAGGCCCCTTCCACTGTAGGGCTAACTTTTACTGCCCCTCAATATCTGAGTGAAATTTACTAAGGAGAAAATGTCTTTTCTAAGGAAGAAAGTGGTAAGTAAGAGTGAAAGTGAAAGTAATTAGGAAGTAGAAGCATATGTGGTAGAAAGTTTAGCCTATTCCAAAATTGAAACTAAACAGCAACACTCTAGGGACTTTATTTGATTTTTAGCAAATCTTATTTCATGTGGTTTCAACTAATGAGATGAATTTGGTACCTGGAAATAGTGTTTTATAAACCAAATTATATAGTATACTCTAAGACACTATGAACTCAAAGTGGTTGTTTTCACACATAAAACTTTAGTCTTCTTATCAGTTGAAAATGTAGATGGACCAGTAAATGTTCTCACCATAATATCACTAAACCAGTTGACTAAATAGAGTATAATGTCACTCATAGCAAATGATTTGGTTTTCCTGCTAGGGATTTTCAATAAACTGTTAGACTGAGGTACTAGGAAACCTAACAACTAGATTGACAGTTTTCAATCTCAGGTATTTATCTCCTGCTAATGGTCTTAGAAATGAAGAATATTGTGTATATTCTATTGATAAAGTGATACAGAAGACTGATAACTTCACATGCATATTTTTATAGCCATAATCATGCACGAGACATAACTCCTATAAGAGTGAGGTAGTTCACTACTCTGTATTTTTCTAATCCATTTAAACCACTTTCAAAACTCATTTGTAATAGGATTTCATTTGAAACATACAACGTATTACAAAAAATCTCATTATTTTATTCAGATATATTGTTGTATGACAACAGAGTACATATATTAGTAAGCATTTCCTCTTCATGACCAAAATACCTGACATGAACAGCTTAGCAGAGGAAAGGTTTATTTCATCTCATAGTTTTGCAGATTCAGTCCATGGTCATCTGGCTCAAAGGCAGAACTATCATGGCAGCAGGGAATGTCAAAGGAAAACTGTTCAACACATGGCATCTGGGAAGGAGGAAGAGAGAGAGAGAGAGGAGACGGGGCTAGGGACGGATGCAGTTCTCCAGGTCAGGGAGACATTTAAGATTCAAACCATAACAGTAATTGAGGATGAGCAAACCTATTTTTTCCTTAAAAGTTATAGAACAAAATAGGAAAACTGTTTTAACTTGACTTTTAAATTTAAGATAATTTCTTTCATGGTCACTTTAGTTTTTATTTATACATGAGCTTGAACAATCTACCCAAAGTAAATCTACAAAGCTTTGGTACATTATAATTTTAATTCAGTATAACTAGAATTTATTGAGCAACTGCTTTGTACTGAGTCAATGCCGGATACTCTGAGAGAATACAAGGAAATTAAGCACCCTCAAAGGTCTATAATCTAATTAAAAAGACAACAATACACACACATAATCATATTTTATATATTTTTATATGGTTAATACCAGTATGATGCTATAATATAAACTCATTAATGGTGTGTTTGAATGCAAGTGTATTTAAATGCACAGAAATTCATTTAAACCTGGAGCAAAACTACATTATGAGATGAGACTATAAAACACCAATAAAAGTATTTAAAAAGCCTGGAGAAAAGAAAATCTTAATAGAAAAAGAAAAGTGAGTTATTGTTATTGAAAAGATAAAACATAAAATAGGTTGTCTATTGTTAATAATTTTGAGAGATTATATATCAAAACCAAAACAAAGATAGTCAAAGAAATGGCATAGCAACTCCAGAAGTCAAGAACATACCACTAAAATTTATATTTGTCAACAGATAAGAATAAAATTATCAATCTTCAGATGGGTAAATCTAAAAAATGGGTAAGATCTTAAGTTCTTGAAGAAAAAAAAGATTATTTAAGATAGAAAGACATGAAGGAATAGAGTTTTGACTATGCTGCGACTCACTATCATAAAACACACTGAAAAAAAGTCACTTCTAAAAATTTAGTTTTCATCCACTCATTGTGAAAGAAAGTAGATACTAACTGGAGATATTAAAAAGTTCTTCATATATAAGTCCAAATGCAGAATTTTTTATTACAAAATTCGGAGTTTCCAATTTGCCATCATGTGTATAAACATAATAATAATGTATACAAACATTATATATAATCTCTTTTTATGTATATCATATTATATATAATGTAACATATGTTAGATTAAAATTATATATGATGTAATTTTAATGTATAATCTACCATATATCTATTATGTCCTATATATATAATAGATAAATAGATAGATGATAGATACATGATAGATGAGTTTATTTCAGGAAATGATTTTAAGGACTACATTTGTTACCATATATTTAAACCTAAATATCATTATGTTAACATTATATATTAATATTTTAATCTATAATATATTATTGTATTATTTTACATATAGATATGTCAACCTAAATAACAAAACCATCAAAGAGAAGTTCCCCAAAGAACAGTGATATTAATTTGAGAATAGCAGAGCCTTGTATTGGAACTATGCCCGCCATAGTAAACTATGGGCCTATTCAAAGAGACTGAGGGAAGTAGAAGGTTTTAAAGACAGGAGGAGGATTGCATTAGATATTCTGAAATAGTAATCCTTATCTACAATGATCAGTAATAAGAGTGACATCTGTTCAAGGTTGAACAGAGAGTTGCTGGGTAAATGTCCTTGTAAAACATCAGTTCCTCAGCAGTTGTCCTTGTAGAATATCCTTATACTTTCTTGTGTGAGGCTGCAGTGGCCTCTGTCTAAGCTTGTGATTCTGACTTTAATGATAGTTACTATCAGGCAATCTACACGTAAAACCCATTTCCTCATAACCTCCTGACTTTATTTCTTTATTTCTTTATTTATTTGATCAGGTGTAACACAAGCGACTTCATTATGATTCTGACAGCTTTCTCATTTCCTTCATATGGATTATCCATAAAGTAACTCTCTGAGGTAAGTCTTATATCTGTATACATTGAGGAAAAAAAGATAATAAGCAAAGTATCCAAGATTACACAGCTGCCAAGTGGTAGAGATGGGATTTGAAAACAGGCAATCTGGTCCCAGAGTACGTGCTTCTAGAAAGTGTAGTCTCTACACAGCGAACTGGCTCTGACAAAATTATTCTCAGTACTTTTCATCATGGAGTCATTCCTGCTATGCTCCTTACCTGAAGTAGGCATCCCACCCCCCTTTATCACTACTGGTCAACATCTACTCATTTTTTAGATGTCGGGTCAAATTTTATTTCCTGAACCTTTAGACCAAGGTTTTGTTCCTCTTAGAACATATATCAATTCATTTTAAGTAATGCAATCATTGATTATTTATTACAAGTCTGTCTTCACCACAATATTGAACGACCCTTTAATGTAATACCAACATAACTGCTATAGATTGAAAGTTTCAAAATATTTTGATTAAATTAATAAGAGGACTGGGGGAATGAGAGAATGAGTAAATACACTAACCTAGCATATTTAAGTTCACTCATTCTTTAAAAGATCTATAACTTCTCAGAAAGCCCTTTATCATTTCCTCAGTTGGAAATGATCATGTGATCTTTTCCTCATGAACTTGTTGCTCTTGTACCTAGATTTTTATTGTTTTCATCCATATCCACCTACCTCACTATAATGCAAACCACATGAATGGTTTCTTAATTGCCTTTCCACTTCCCACAATGTCTAATTAGATCACTGAACACCAAAGATACTGCATTTCTTACTGGAAGGAATTAGATAAAGTGATGATAACTGTCATGTTAAGCTATCCCT
This sequence comes from Graphiurus murinus, assembly GCA_004027655.1. Classification (NCBI taxonomy): domain Eukaryota; kingdom Metazoa; phylum Chordata; class Mammalia; order Rodentia; family Gliridae; genus Graphiurus; species Graphiurus murinus. The sequence continues at coordinate 24,210 of PVLC010003541.1, read as the reverse complement.
TTTTAGACCTCAAACTTAGAAAAAAAACATCCTGGAGGTCCTAGAAAGAACTGCATGCTTTTGTTACCGCTAATTCAAAACAATGAAGTTCTGCATGTACCTTGCCTGCCCATGCTGTTATACCATGTCAGATGCCCCATTTAACAGGGAAAATGTCTAAGGGAAAAAAATGATCAAATATGCAGACTGTCGTATGTCTTGGAAATACAAACCACATGATTTTTTTATATTCTAACAGACTCTGGACTCCATCAGCAACTTTCAATACTGTGAACTTACAGTAACACCAGGTTTGGAATTTCAAGTGCATTGTAGTTCATATACCTGTCTTGACCCATTCCAGAAATTCTGACTGCTTTCCTGGGAGTGATGATAGTGTTTCATGCTTAGTCCATGCTTCTCACCTCTTCCTTTGTGGACCACAGCATCTGGAAGATGACCATTCATCTGGGGCTACAGCCTATGGCAATGGAAAATAAGTGCCATCTACTGCTCCAGTTGGAGGCAACAGCCAAACCCACCAACTGGGTCTTATTAGAACCATGTCCTTACCAATTAGTCCAACCCATGGAGATTTAATTCATCTTCTATTTGTCAGAAATACTGTATTAGAAAATCATCCCATTAAATTCCAAAGGAGTCGGGGGGAGCTGAAAAAATTTAGCAAATTCTACTTTAAAACTAGAATTTGAAGCTAGGCATGGTGGCACATACCTGTAATTGCAATACTTGGGAGGCTGACACAGAAGGATCGCAGGTTCAAGGACAGCCTCAGTAATAGACTCTTAGCAGCCTAGCAAGACCCTATTTCAAAACAAAAAATAAAAAAAGGGCTGGGGGCATATCTTAGAGGTAGAATACCTCTGGGTTCAATCTCAAGTAACACACACACACACACACACACACACACACACACAAATCTAGAATTTGAAATTGTAGAATTAAGATAGAAAGTGGTACACCATAGGCTGTAAAAAGTAGTATTTTCAAAAGATGACTTCTTTATACTATTACTACCAAATTACACAAATAAAAAATAAATGAGACCTGGTCACTGAATGCCTGCTGTCCCAGGAGCCAGGGAGGATTGAGTCATCTGTCCGCCATAGCCCGAACTATGTTGGTGATTGCTTCACAGCTTCTGGTGCTGATGTACTATTTCTCAAGCATGTGACAGAGAAAATTTAATTCCTTTCCTTTTATTGGTATATTTTATTCTTATCTCTATCCCAAGATCTAATATGTGGAAATTTATTGTACAAAGGGACTAAGTTCATCTGAGAATGTTTAATCTATTTTCCTACCCTAAACTAGTTCCCCATTCTCCCCGACTTTACCCTGAGAGGCCGGGCCCATGAAAGACTCTGCCTTAACTATAGGTTATAGCTTTGCTAGTTCTTCATGAAGGGAGGAAGTCTGATTTTCAAATTCTAAGAGTAGAACATTCCCATCTAGCTCTACTCCAAAAATAAACAAATGTTTGGGCTTCCTGGCATCTTAAAAAGTAATGTTTAAAGACACTGAAATAGTTTTAATGGGTATTATATGCACTTCAGATGATGATAATATAAACTAACAATGGCATTTTGAAAGGAGGGAGGAATCTGAGATAACTAGCCAGTCCAATCACTTCATTTTACAGATTAAAGGATCAAGACTTACAAAAATTAAATCCAACTTCTCACCATGAGCTATGGAACATGGATTAAAGTTCATATATAAGAGATTACTAGGCCCATCCCTTGTCCACCAACTTATACTATAATATTCTCTAATAGTTTCTGAAGGCCTATATTGGATGCATTTAAATGGCAGAGAGCAAGTACATCACTGCTGTTTGTAAGAGTAAGTCCTCATGAAATGAGAAATAGAGAAACTGGATGTCTAAGCAGCATGTGGAAAGCAAAAAAGTCATGTGTAGCAGATGTAGGACTAGAATCCATGTTTTTAAACTGTGCTAAGTCAAAGAGCCGCTCCTGGTATATTTAGAGGTAGATATTTGGGTCCCAATTTTAAAATGTGATCAAACTTATACAGCCCAGAATGGACAGTCACTCATGTAGGTAGCAATCCTTGCACAATAAAAACAATGTTTTAAAAGACTTATTTCTGATTAATGTGATGTATGATATAGCAAATCTTTTTATTTAAAATATTAGAATCTATGGTCTGACTCTTGTAGACAAGTCCTTCTCCTATTTCTCCATGAAAGGAATGGACAGATGGCAATGACAGTGTTTATCCTTGCTTTGCACATCAGAATGTGAGCCCTTTCCAGTAATTTAATAGAATTGAAGGATGAAAGAAATTGCATAATGTTTCTATAATAAGTCAGAAATACCAGTATCTGGAGAATTGTCTTGCTCCAGTCAAATAGAAGAACCCTGTTTTTCTCCATTAATAATATCCTAAAACCTAAATTGCATTCAGTGGCTTCATTTTATGATCCTCTGAGAACTGATGAAGATAACTGACTATATTATGGTGTGATTTATCTATATTTGGTGCCATAAACAGATTTTCTCTAAGGAAAAAAAAAAGAATAATTGTGCAAAATGGCAATAACTCTCGTGTTACAAATGCTTGATTTATGATAAATATTCTGTGAGCAATTGCAGAGACTAGTGACTGGAAAACAAAGAAAGTAAAAAATTAAGAGTGTGTTTTATGTTTTCTGTGGTGGTAGACAGTGAAAAATATTTTGAACTTCAAAAAATACTTCAAAATTGTAAAGTTAAAGTAAAAAGTACATATATATATATATATATAAAAGTACTTTTATATATATACTTTTATATATATAAAAAGAGTATATATATAAAAGTACTTTTATATATATACTTTTATATATATAAAAGTACTTTTATATATATAAAAGTACATATATATATATGTACTTTTGTTCCTGAGATATATTTCTGTTATATATACATATAGCAGAAAGGGAGTATCATGTACAAGTACTCCATTGTAAAAACAAATATTTAAATATCTTACTTTTGAATATATAATTTTACATGTGAATGTTAATGACCCTGAAAAACATTTTCCCCAATATCCTGGTATCATTAATCCCAAATCATGTGTATTATTTTAATTGGTTCACTTACAAAATGTCCAGCTTCTAATGAATTAACAGCAATTGAATTGCAGGAGTTCCTTATATAATTTTGAAAAGATGTTCCCTTATCAGATACATAGTTGGCAAATGTTTTCCCTCATGCCATAAGTTGTCTTTTGATTTTGTTTATTGCTTCCTTTGCTGTGCAGAGCTTTTTATTTTGATATAGCTCTATTTGTTTATTTTTGCTTTTGTTGTCTGTGTTTAGTGTCATATCCAAGAAATTATTGTCAAGACCAATGCCAAGAATCATTTCATTTATATTTCCTTCTAGGAGTTTTATAGATTCAGGCTTTACATTTACATTTTTATTTATGTTCACTTAATTTTTGCATGTGATAAAGGACTTCAATAAGATCTCCTCCCCTGAAAAAATAATATGTGCAAATGGCCAAAAGGTATATAAAATAATGTTCAACATCATTAGTCATCAGGGAAATGAAAATCGAAATTTAGGGAGAGCTGGGCATGATGGTCCCCACCTGTAATCCCAGTACTTGGGAGGCTAAAACAGGAGGATTGCACGTTCAAGACCAGTTTCAGTAATTTAGGGAGGTCCACAGCAACTTAGTAAGACCTATTTCAAAATTAAAAAATAAAATAGGGCTGTGAGTGTAGCTCAGTGGTAGAATGCCTCTCATTTCAACCCCCAGTACTACGCACACAAAATTAAAAAAAAAAAAACTACAGGGAGAAATCATCTCATGCCTGTAAGAATGGTTATTATAAAAATTAAATTTAAAAATAAGTGTTGGTGAGGATGTGAAAAAATTGAGACCCTTGTACATTGTTGGTAGGAGTACAAAAAATGTGTAGCAGCTATGGAAAATAGCATGGAAGTTTCTAAAAAAAAATAATAAGAAATCCCACTTCTGAGTATATATCCAAAAGAATTGAAATCAATATTTCAAAAAAATACATGCAAGCCGGGCGTGGTGGTGCGCGCTTGTAATCCCAGCATTTGGGAGGCTGAGACCTGAGGATCCGGGTTCGCGGCCAGCCTCAGCTACCTAGTGAGGCATTCCGCAACTTAGTGAGACTTGGTTTCAAAATAAAGAATAAAAAATAGGGCTGGGGGTATAGCTCAGAGGTAGAATGCCCCTGAGTTCAATTCCCAGTACCGCAAAAAAAAAAAAAAAAAAGATACATGCATTCCAATGTTCATTGCAGCATTACTCACAATAGTGAATATTTCATTCGTGTCATTAATATAACACAAATAAATGATGTAGAAGTTATATTTAATCTAACTTTCTAATGCATCTCCTTGTACTTTTCAATAGATATACATAATAAGCCATCACTACTTTAAAATATTGAATTCTCCTTTTTATGCTATTATTTTTTTCTGGGGTTTACTTTTTCTTTACTTAGAATCATACTCTTTCTATTTAAATTGTTATTCCCAAATATAATCCTATTCTAACAATGAATAGAATTTCTTTTACTTGAAAATTTTCAGTACAGTCAAACCATGCAAAAATATGTGTCTTGATTTATGAATATGTCAATAATTGATGTCTGTCTATGATCCATTTTTTAAGAAACCACATGACTTAGAAGGAGCGGTTAGGTATTATCACTTTGACATAAAACTCATCCAATTGAGAAATTGCTCACCTTGTGTTACAGTTTCTTTAACCTTTTAATTCAGTTCATTACAAGAACACATCCTGTTTACAAAATATCAAACATCTGAACACAGTTTTTGCTTTTGATTTTGGAGAGAAAGACAAAAGTAACCAAATTGCTTTGAGTTCCATAAGAGGGGGAAAAAATGTCAGTAAATTCAGAGGTTAGTGAAAGTAATTAGTCACAAATTGTGACTCTGCAATGGGGCATGAAGATGAGACCTGGAATCGTCTTTAGAAACACTCCATGGGCACATTGCAGAGAACTCTTCAAGCCTTGCTGGTCACGTTGCTATTTAAAATAAATCTGCCTTTAACACTGACTTGGAGATATAAAAAAAAAAAGAAGATAAAGAAATAAAAAAAAAACAACAACAATTCTTCATAACATCAAATCATCCTTATTTTTAAAACAAAATTTGCCATTATAATTTCTCCCTAAGCAATGAGGGTAGAGATAACACTGGAAATCTTTTCCAAAGAAATGAGATTTCCTCTCATTGTGAAGATGAAAACACTCCCTCTTAGTCACAGTGAGTGGGGGGAAAATATCAGTCATTTGATTGTTTCTTGGTTTTAGGTGTGCCTTCTAAATTGGATGACATTCACAGACACTCAGGATATAAGGCAAGGACTTTTCCTAAACAAACTCTGAATATTAAAATAATATAGCTCTCAGAATCAGCATTTGGTCTGACTTGGTTAAAACATGTATGCTAAAGAGTAAATAGCATTTAAAAATGGCTCCTGTTTGCTCATCACAACAACAATCAGCTAATAAAAGTGGTCTCAAAAAAACCAAGCTGAATTTCAGTGTTCTAAGATAGGAGAAATTGTCCTTAAACTGGTAATTTGGTTTTAAAGTATCTTTGCAGTAGAAAGAAACTTGCTTTCATAACAGAAATAAGTGCTCTAGTGGCAATGCAGAAATATCTCAGTTTCAAAGAATAAATTATACAAGAATCATTCCCCCAGCATAAACCCCTATAGTTTTGATATTCTGAAGAATCACAGAATATGCCTTAAATGTGTTTAGTCTTAGACATCTGCTAATTTGTTAAAGGGCTAACATGAAATGGGAAGGGGTGATAATTTTTCTTCAAACTCCAAAATAACTAGAAAATCACAAAAAGTTCAAATATATATTGTTTGCCTAAAATAACAATGACTGTTGCTACCTAACAAATTCGAACAGTATATTCTTGTTAAAAATGGTATCTGTGGGGCTGGGCATGTACTCAGTGGTAGACTGTTTGCCTTGCTACGCCCAAAGTCCTGGGTTCAATTTCAAGGCACAGCTCTAAATAAAAAAAAGAAAAAATAGGGCCTGTTTGTTAATGGTAACATAACTTCCTAGTGATCAGTTTTAAGCAGTAACACTCATTTTACTTATTAAATGATATATTTTGGGGGACCCTGGAGATTGAACCTAGGAATATGCTACCTCTGAACTACAATCCCAACACTAATTTTAATTTTTAATTTTGAAACAGGGTCTCATTAAGTTGCTGAGGTTGGCCTTGAACCTGCGATCTTCCTATCTCAGTTTCCCAACTACTGGTATTACAGGTGTGTGCCACCATGCCTGGCTTAAATGATATATCTTAAAATAATGATGTTGACTATAGTTTTTGAAGAGCAGTCTGGAGTTAATGAAAGAACACCAGTTTGAGGCAGAAGATCTGCATACAAGATGTGGCTTTCCTAATCACTAGCTTTGTGACATTAACCAAGTTAGAAAGGACTCAGTTCTACTAACCTATTGAACTTTGCCACATGTCTAACTACAAGTGTCTCACACAGACTTGTTCTGAGAAATAAGTAAAATATATATGGAAAAATGTTTGAGCTAGGTCCAATCTCACAGGCTTATCTTGGTTCAAAGATTGGTGAAAATACTAACTTGGATTTATCTAAAGTTACTGTCAGAGGCCTGGTCAGGGGCTAGCTGTGTTTGCAGGGTGGGTTTCGTGGTGAGATCCCCAGCAAGAAAAAAGCACGCAGTCACCATCAGGAGGAAAACAAACAGCAGCTCTATTCTACAGGCCTGTCCCTTATATAGGATTCTGGGCAAAATAGAACATGTTGCACCAGCGTGGATGTGCACAGGTGTGCAGTGTTTTGCTCAGTCATGCTCACACAACCAAGTGCACATCTGCCTGTGTGGTGTGTGACTTGACATAGAGAGCATCATATTGGGCCCAAAGACCACAAGAGCAATAGAGGGTGTAACAGGTGACTATTAGTCTTCCAGCCACACAGATGAGAATAGTCAATACTCATCTTTAGGAGGAGCCTAGTGAGTCCCACCAGGTTGTAAATGGGTCCTACCTAGATGCTCCATTTCCATAGGTCCTCCTCTATATCTTTACCCATCAATGGGTGATGCCCAATTAAGCAGTCTTGTGCTGCCCATCAGTGGAGCAGCAAGGTTAGCCCATGATAGACTGCCCAGCTGTCTGTATGACATTCAAAGACCCAGTCTCCTACATGAGCACTAACGAAAGTGCCTGGAGCTTGGCCCATTGGCTAGAGCGTTTGGCACTGGTCTTTTTGTGGCAGGCCATAAGGCCATAGCCACTCACATGTGTGTTTGCACATGACAGAAGCCATCTTTATACCACACTTCCATGAATATAAGGGATGTCCCTTCCTGTTGCTCAGGACTCTACTGGTTCCAGCAGAATATGTAGCTGCTCAGACAAAGGGCTGCTAGAAGACTGTGCCTATTGCTCTAAATATATGCACCACTTGGTCAGAGTGGGCATTTGTGCCAGACCTGTCTGGAGGGAATGAATCCAAGATTGTAACCAAGCTTCAGTGGAGTAGATGGTCTGTACCAGGTACTGATCCGGTACCTCTACTGGGTTCACAAGCTAAGAAGTCAGCATATGCAGCCACCATTTCTCAATGAAAGATTAGGGTAACTCTGCTCCTTTCCATGGCTATGACCAAAATCCAATTGAGCTATTCCTAGTGCCTTGTTTCTGCCATAACCCCTACCTAAAACCTGCATCATTCACTTGGACTGTTATCAGAAAAGGAAGGATGGTATCAACTACTCTCAGAGTTTGTGCCTGTGCCACCACTCTCTTGGTAGCAGTAAATACAATATTCATTTTAGGAGTCCAATCCCAAGCTGCCCCCTTATGGACAATATGGTATAAGTGGTGCATAAGCATAGCTAATTGGAGTATGTTTACCAAACCCCTAAAAGACCCAGATAATCTGGATAGGCTTATATCTCATCTATCAGTGCTTTGAGTATCACCTTTGTCTTACCTTACCAGAAAATAACAAGAATTGGACAGAATACCCAGGCCTTTGGACCTTTGGACTCAGAGGCTATAGGCAGCTGCTTCTAACCATGTAAGAGAATCAGAGGTCAGCGTAACATTATTGATATAATGGTACAACTGTACAGCCTCAGACTTCCACCAAGAAGCCAAATCCTATGCCACCAGGCCATGACACAAGAACTATGCAGGTATCCCTGAGATAATAACACAAAGGTCTATTGTTGTCCTTCCCAAGTAAAAACAAATTGTTCTTGGCTTTCTGAAATACCATCAATGGTGTAAAAGGCATTCATCAAATCTACAACATAATGGAATTGTCTGTCAGGTGACAGGAGATCCATGAGTTCGGAGATGTCAGGTACCGCTGCATGCAAGGGTCATATTGCTTTATTTAACTCCCAATAATCCACTGTCACATACCAGATACCATCAGGTTTTTGTACTGGCCACACAGGAAAGTTAAATGGGTTATGAGTCAGTTGGGTGGACTGCATCTGCCTCTTCTAGCTTCAGTATCATTTCTTCAATTTCCTCATGCCCTCAAGGTAGCTTGTATTGCCATACATTTACAATCTGCTTGCTTTTGGTTTGGGAAAAGCCATCATCAGAGCATCAAAAATATTTTATTCTGCCAGTGTTTCATTTTTTTCCTCACAGGGAGTGACAGTGTTTAGGAGCTGTCACTGCTGCTGCTGTTTGTTCCACTGTCTAGCAGCTGCTGAGTGTGTTTATCCCAGGGCAGTTGCAGGGAGTAGCCTCCTGCTCAGCCTTAGCCCTGCCTTTTCATGGTTCACACCATTTACTTCCTGGTTCTAATCCTCCTCAGGGTCACAGTCTCTTTAAGCTACCCAGAGTGTGGAGGTGGATCCAGGGCTCCAGGACCAACAGGAAGCTGATTGGGTGTGTCACTTACTCCAGGAAGTTGAACTGGGGCTACTACACTGTTCCCCTTGGACTAGCTGGCCTTTGTGACCCAGAATCAGTGCCTCTGCCACTATAGTTGGGACAAGGTCTGGTGGTGCAGCAGCTGCCACCCACAGGGCATCGGCTCAGCACCAGCCCTTTTTGGAGGCAGCAGGAGTGGGGTGCACAGCTCAGATCTCCATCAGCACAGGTAGCAGGGCCAATGCTGACTTGAACTGTGGCTTGAGCCCTGAAACCATTTGCATTCAACCTGGCCTGCAGAGCTGCCAATGTGCACTGGGACATTCTGCCCTAGCACTTAGAAAGCCTTCTAAACTTCTCCTGGCTAGGGACATACATCATCTTGATCTTTCAACAGGGTCTAGTCTATCAGATAGGCTGTTACCAGGAACCACAGGGAGGACGTGGGCCACATCTCCACCTTGTGTTGTTCCTCCCAGGGTTGTTGCTCCAGAAGGGTACTGGGAGTACTCACCTAATACTGCCATATTATGCCAAGTATCAGAGATCCTGTCAGGGACCAGCTGGGGTTTCAGGGAAGGTTCTGGGAATGAGATCTCCAGCAAGAAAGAAGCACATAGAGTTGCTATTAGGAAAATAACAAACAGCAGCCTTATTCTACATACGTGTCCCTTATATAAGGTTCTGGGAAAAATAGTGTATGTCACACCAGCATGGTGCAAGTATGTTGTGTTTTGCTCAGTCGTGCTCATGCAACCAAGTGCACATCTGTGGCTAAAACCTATAGTGTCCTTTGTCCCAGTAACTGCAAATAATGAAACAGAAGATAAGAGTATTAATAAGAACAACAAAAAAAAACACTTTTATCTATTGAATATAAAAATGCTTACCATTTTTAAGGAAAAGTTAAAATTAATTTTAACAATACAAAAGATTATAGTAAACGGAGAAGTACTTTGTGTTTGGTACTGTTCTAATTCTAAGATGCTAAGTTTCACTAAATCTGTATGTTAAATATAATCCACATACCAATCCTTTAAGGATTGAGAGAAGAAATATAATGAATGATCATAGATATAATATGGGAAATAAAAATGCAAATAAAAGTCTATATAAAATGGGACATTGCCATTATAATTAAAATAGCATAAGCATGATTCCACTTCAAGTCAAGATGGAGTAATAGCAATCAGATTTAACTTCTAGCACACAACAGATTTTAGAAAGGCAAAAAAAAAAAAAGTATATGAAATAATGGTTCTTGTGTCATTGGACATCAGAAAACAATGAAGACCGATCCCTGAGTTCAAAGCAAATTAAGTGAATTTTGTGACTTCTCCAATTTACTATCCTGAAAGTTTCTAGTCCATGATACAGGGAAAGGAATCCAAACTGAGCCAGCATTGCCCCAGATTTGAGAAGACAGAATTGGGTATGCAGGCCAAGACAGCTAGAGTTTTCAGGGAAGAATAGTAGGAAGGTACAAGGACAACTCTGGAATTGGGCAAAGGGTCTTTTTTAACAGCTCATGTGTGTGATAAAACTACCTCAATCCATAGAAAGCCCTCAACAAGATTGGAAGAACAATGCCATGTTGGAAATAGTGCCTGTTCCCATCAGCCAGAATAGAAACTTCAAAAGTTATGGGGTTTTAATAGAGTACTCAGAAGAGTCTTGCTGTGGTTGTAGGAAATAATTAGTCTTAAACACTGTTCTGCTCCCATCTAAAATATAAAAGCAAGAACTGAAAAAAGATCAGTTTCTGATTCAACTATGTTCCATAAGAAAAGGTTAAGAAAATAGTTATAAGGAAAAGAGGACTTCCTAAAGGAAGTCCTAATGGATTTACTCATTAGTTCCCAGCAAACCAGGTGTTCACAAGGGCTTTTCCACAACCCAGAGCAGGTCCTTAAACCTTGGTCTGCCTAAAGCTCACTTTAAAACTTCTTAAAGTTAGATTCTCCAATAGCAAGCAGCCTGATTCAGCAGGTTTGAGGATGGTGTTGCAAGTTTGGGATTTTATTAGGCATCCTTAGCCCTGATGCTTCCATCAGTGGACCGCTCTGAGCAGCTCTGAGCATTTTCTTTAAACCAGCAGGTGTGATGCAGGTAATGGCCTGCATTTCACATGTGCAATTTTTCCTCCCAATCTCTTTTATCAAATGAGTGAGAGAAGCTATTGAGTGCAGGCAGAAAGGCTAGAAGTACTTTGCTAATATCGTGCCTTATCCGTGAGAGAGAACAATAGCTAGCATAGCACTTGCAGCCTTTCTCTCTGCAGGACATCCATCATCGACCTTCCCCAAGGGGCCTTTCTGATGCCCCCACTGATCTTCCGCATATCCTCCAAGAGTACCAAGTAGTTTACATTTTGCCCAGAGAAGGCTCTGGAATGAATTCAAAAAGTATGTCCATTAAATTTACTTTGAATCCAATCTATTTCCAAAGCCAAAAGTCTACTCCCTCTTCTATGCCCTGCCTAGACATATTTCCAACATAGACTGTCAGAAAGGTTAAGCAGGGGGGGCTAGGGCTATAGCTCAGTGATAGAATGTTGGCCTAGCATGTGTGAGTCTCTGGATTCAATTCCCAGAACCCCCACCAAAAGTGACCACTGTTTCATCAGGTGTGGTGGTGCATACCTATACTCCCACTACTTGGGAGGCTAAAACAGGAGGATCACAGGTTTGAGGCCAGCCTCAGCAATTTAGTGAGAGCCTCATATAACACCTTAGTGAGACCCTGTTTCAAAATAAAAAATAGGGCTGTATCTTGGAGGTAGAACACCCCTGGGTTGAATCCCTAGTACCACCAAAAGAAAAAAATGGGAAAGGGGGGGAGCAAGCAATCACCCTAGTTTGTCTGAAACGAAGTGTGGGACTTCTCATTTTGCAACCAGAAAAGTCCCAGGTAAACCATGACAAATTGATCCCCTTCTTCAATACAGTGGAAAGTTAAAGTGATATGGATATGTCTGAAATTTGAATTAAAACCCTCTCCTAATTATCAAATTCTTTTGAAGAAATTTAAGCCAAAATGTGGAATTACTTTTCAAGATATATCAAAAGTGCATGGTAAGAATAAAAAAAAGACCTCCAATTTGAGAAAACAATTACTATATGGGTTAAAATTTAAGAAAATTAAAATCCAAAATTAATTTCTCCCAAGATTTTATTCTGCTCTGTCTTGACCAGAAGGGTTCTTGGTGGCGTGATCTTGTCTTGAGTAAATAAAGCCTGGGAAGCGTCTCACTGGAATGAATGGTATTCCTGCACGGATTGAGAAGCTGTATTAGTTCAGTTCTGAAACTCCCCCAAGTCCCACTGATAAAGAACCTAGAGTAACTAAGATTCACATAATTATTCATAAGATTATATGGTCATCCCCTAACACCCATAACATTTAGAAAATAAGCCTCAGACTCAAAAAACTATGTTACCCAAAGAAGAATGCCCACTCCCAGAACCTTGGAAATTTCATTGATAAGTATCATAGCGGTATCTTGTACTCAACACAGGCAAGGATTATGGTCAATACCCTTCTCTCGGATCTGGCCAAAGGAAGGTGTATGGAACGGTCTCAGTTTGAGATTTTCTAGGAGGTCAGTCTTTCTGGATCAGCTGCCCAGAACTCATGATCTGTGAACTTCAATTTCATTAGGAGGACTCTGCATGGGCAGCAAATTTTTGGCAGATCATCTTTACCATTTCCCGGGTGAAAATCTACACAGGTTTACTGCCTTCCCTGTCAGAGAGAAGGAAGGCATAACTGCTATCTTAAAAAGTTTAGAAATTCACAAAGGAAGCGTCCAATCACTATTTCTTAATTGAGGTGTCTTTCTTTTCTATCCATTACCTTGAAAATTGCTTAATTTGCATTTGCCTCTGAGTCCAATGTTCCTGGCACCCCAGTGGTATCAGCATCTACGCTCTTCTTCTGATGTTTTTCCAGGCCTGTTTGTGCTACCTCTTGCTGTTATTACTTAGAACTAAAAATGCTGTCTCAGGAATGATTGCTCCCTAAAATGCAATTTACCATCCATATTTAATTTGCAGGCATACTGTCAGGCCTGACTCTGGAGCTACCGTACAGCCACATGAAGCCGAGGTTTGCTTCTTTGCAGACTCCTTCATGCCCCTGCAATGCAGAATGGCTTCTGCTGTAGCTCATCTGGCACTGCTCACCTACTCCTGGCGCTGGTTATTTAACATCAAAACCTCACTAAGGTTCTATTTCCAGAAGATCTGTTTTCTGTAGTCCTGTCTATATAACCAGCAGACTCTACCATGAACAAAGCTTGCCAAGATCAAAAACTTATATGGCTTCAGAATTAAAAGCATCCATTCAGGTCTCTGTATATAAGAAGCCACCACCACATGACAGCAGATATAAATTTGCTGCAGCAGAATGTATTCCAATATGGAGACAAGGAAAAAAACCCAAGGGCCTACAACAGACCAGGCCAGTAGCACAGGCTACTCTGCTTCCCTAATTTCCCCCCATCTGCTTCTCAAGGTCTCCTGCCCCTAATGCAGGAAATCAGATCAGTTTACTGAGTTGAATATACCCCTCAAAAAGCTGGGAGCACACCAAGTGCCTAACACTGCAAAACCTACTATTTAGAGAAACAGAGCAGAAACTAGAAAGAAAGGATGCAAAAATATCTTTGTTACTTCAAGTGGGAAAGCATTTCTGGAAAATGCCCCAGGCTGTTGCCTAAGAAAAGTGAGAAGAGAATTTAAGGAGAGGAGGGAAAAATGAAGAAAAAGCAAGATATCTTTATCCTCAAACCTTATGATTGACAATTTAAAATTGTATCAGCCGGGCATGGTGGTGCATGTCTGTAATCCCAGTACTTGGGAGGCTGAGACAGGAGGATCGCAGGTTCAAAGCCAGGCTCGGCAACTTAGTGAGGTTCTCAGCAACCTAGTGAGAACTTGTTTTCAAATAATAAATAAAATCAGGCTGAGGGTGTAGCTCAGAGGTTGAATGACTTTGGGTTTAATCCCCAGTACCCTCCTAAAATTGTATCTATGATGTTGTGTTTTCATATTTGTATGCATTCTGAAATATTTATAGAATGAAAATAATTAATCTATCCAACATCTCTTATAGTTAACTCTATGGGAGAGGAACAGAGAGAACACCTGAGATCTACCTTCTTAGCACATTTGAAGTGTGCACTATTTAGTCACATTGTTGTACATTAGATCTCCAGAACATATTTACCTTGTATTACTAAAATTTTGTGCCCCTTGATCAATATTTCCCCACACCACCTCCCTACCAGCCTCTGATAACTACTATTCTACTCTGTTTCTATCAGTTTGATGTCTTCAGGTTCCACTAGTAAGTGAGATCATGTAATATTTATCTTTCTATATCTGGCTTATTTCACTTAGCATAAAGCCCTCTAGGTTCATCTGTGCTGTCTCAAGAATATTTCTATATTGTTAAGGTTGAATAATATAGGATACACACACACACACACACACACACACACACACACACACACACACACACACACCATATCTTTCTATTTGTGGTATCGGGTTTTGAATACTGGGTAGAATATCCCTGAGCTATACCCCAGCCCTATTTTGTTTTTGAATTTGAAACAGAGTTTCACTGAGTTGCTCAGGGCCTAAGTTGCTGAGGCTATCCTTGAACCTGGGATCCTGCTGTCTCACATCCCAAGTACTGGGATTACAAGAATGTGCCATCACACTCAGCTAGTTCCCATGTTTTGTATTGTAAATAGTGCTAAAATGAACAGGGAATGCAGATATACTTTTGAGGTATATACCTTTGGGTATATAACCAGAAGTGGGATTGCTGGGTCATATGTAGTTCTATTTTTAATTCTATTTGGATGTAATAGCTTTTTTTTGTTTGTTTCATATTGAGTTCCATAATGTCTGTACCAATTTATATTTTTGTCAATGTACACAAAGGTTCCTTCTTCTCTATTTCCTTGACAATACTAGCTATTGTCTGTCTTTCTGATAATAGCCATCCTAACAGGTGTGAGGCCATATCTCACTGTGGTATTGACTTGCTTTTCACTGATGATCATTGACCTTGAGCACCTTTTGATATAGTTACTGGCCATTTGTATATCTTCTTTTGAGGAATGTCTACTCAGTTTCTCTGTCTATTTTCGATTTGGATTATTTGTCTTTATTGTGGAGTTACATGAATTGCTTGTGTTCTTTACATATTAACCCCTTAACAGATATATGATTTGAAAACATTACCACGCATTCCATAGGTTGCTTTTGCATTCTGTTGTTTCCTTTGCTGTGATTCTCAGTTCGATGCAATCCCATTTGTCTATTTTTACCTTTGTTGTCATATTCAAAAACTCATTTTTCTCCACATCAAATATGATATTAACTGTGGGTTTGTCATATATGGTCCTGTATATTTTGCTGAGTGTTTTAGTAATGAATGATTATCAAACTTCGCAAAATATTTTTCTGCCTCTGTTAAGCTTTCATATGTTTTTTTTTTAAATTTTCTTGATTATATATTTTGTTAAGACAACAGTAAATTTTTCATGTATGTTTTGGAAAATACAGACATAATAAGTTTACTTCAAGGAAAATATAATTGAACTATTTAAACATTTTCAGTTTATTGATCAAATGAGTAAGCCATAAAAGAACAGACATATCTATTTTTAGTTTGTTAGAAAATCAGAACCTGAGTTCAATTTGGCAAAGTTCAATTGATTTTTTATGTGCTTTTGAAACTGGAAAGGATGAGAAAATATTCTAGATGAGAAAGAATTGTCTGAACTCTATCATTTCTCTGAGATGATGAAGGACAAGGGTCATCAGAGTGTTGATTGACCAGAAGGAAATGGAACAGAGAGTAATTTACAAATCACAGAGAAAAAAATAAAAGGTCTAAAATGGAATGAAGCACATTTGCATCTTTAGAATTTGGAAAAATAAAGATAACTGCATTGTAATATTTCACAGTTGAGAGAACTCCTGATTCAATAGTTCTAAAGATAGATGTTTGCCTCTTTACTAATTTTAAACAATTTAAAATTGTTTGTTTCTTGTAGAATTCTACCACATGCATATGTGTAGCTTTACATAGGGTAGTTTTACATAACCTGAGGAAATGACTACAAACATGAACATCTTGTATATATCTATAAAGCATTTGTAGAACAGGCAATGGATTTAGAAATTATAATAAGTAAAAATATCATCCCAACTTTTATAACATAGATCTTGACAAGCTATGAAGCTGTCAGCAGGTAGAAACCCTTTTTTTCCCTTTTCTTAGTAAGATAATTAGTTTTAGATCTTAGTACATTAGATCAAATTTTTTTTTCAAAATGTTTAATTACCCTACACCTTGAACTTGTAGGTGCTATGCTTCTGTGATGCCTTAAGGATTGATCCACTAAAGATATTTTATTTTATTATTCTAATGTTGCTGTACTTTAAGAAGTTATCACTGTTCAGCATTCTAGGTGTATACAAGCTAAAACTAAAGAATGCTCTGGATTGGGTGGTTCTGAAGACCAAATGCTTGGTATTGCTTGCCTTTTAAGCTTTTACACTTCTTAGCATGGAAGGTGGATTGAAATCAGATACAATAAGTATTCCAGAAAGGGAGCAACTGTCAAAATGGAATATTGGATTAGGCAAGAAACAGAGCTAAAACAATTGACCTAATAAGAAAAAATAAAATTCTTATATCATCCCATACACAAAATAAATTCCAAGGAGACAAAAGACTTAAATGTTGAAAGTAAATTTTAAATCCTTTGCAATAAAAGATAGGAAAGTATTGTCATGCTTTCAGGGAAAGATTTATTAGATAAGATGAAATTCTAGACAGAAAAACAAGACTGATAAATTTGATTCATAAAAGTTTTTAAAATTGCCACACATATAGCTACCAAAAGGTTGATAACTATGATTGTGAAGACATCTAGAATTAAATTTAAAACCTGAAATAAAAAACAGAAATTGTCAAGGGATATAAACAGAGATATCACTGAAGAAGAAACCTGAATGACACCAATAAACATATAAAAAGATGTTCAATATTGGAAAATACTAAATACTGGCAAAGGAAGGGGAAAAGGAACTCACAGATACTGGTTAAGTGCAAATTGATAAAACTATTTTGGCAGACCAATTTTTAGTATTCTTATTATTATTTAAAATTTTATATATAGTAAAGTTGAAGACAGTAAAGTTCTAATGAGAAGCTCAGAAACCCACTAGTATACACTCTAGAGAAACTTAGATACATGCATCCAAGAAAACATATTTGAAGATGTTCATTACAGAATATTTTAGTAGAAAAAACTGGGAAAATAAATCAAATGTCCATTAATAGAAGAATGGATAAACATACATGGTTTGCAATGTTATATGATGTTCCTTTCTGTAGATATAGTTATAAAAATTAATAAGTTAATCTTTACAAGTTGGCTTAGTTAAATCTCCCTAGAATATCATTGAGTAAAAAATAATAACATGCCAAATAAATATAGAATGTAATATCTTTTACTTAAAAATTTTAAATATGAGCCAGGTATGGTGGTGCATGCTTGTAATCCCAGCATTTGGGAGACTGAGACTGGAGGATTCAGGTTTGCGGCCAGCCTCAGCTACCTAGTGAGGCACTCCGCAACTTAGTGAGACCTGTTTCAAAATAAAGAATAAAAAAAAAAAATAGGGCTGGGGGTATAGCTCAGAGGTAGAATGCCCCTGAGTTCAATCCCCAGTAGCACAAAAAATAAATAAATAAATAATTTTAAATATGCAAATAATTCTTACTTATGAATATAAGCTATTAGCAATATGAACATGCAAATATAAAAATGTTAATTTGAGAATAGTTATTTCTGGTGATGAAAAGCTGAATGTAATTGAAGAGGTGTGCAAAGAAGGTTTTATCTAACAAGTTAAGTGTTATTTTTTAAACTATAGATTTAAAACAGAGATTAATAATTGCTGTGTATAAGAAAGAAAGAGTAGACACTAAAAAATGTTAGATGAGATATAATATATTGATCACCTGGACGTGGTAGCACACTCTTGTAATCTCAGTACTTGGGAGACTGATACAGGATGATCATAGTTCAAGGGCAGCTTCAGAAAGTAGTGAGACTCTCCTCAACCTAATGAGACCTTGTTTCAAAATAAAAATAAAATAGGGCTGGGAATATAGCTTGGAGGTATAATACCCCTGAGTTCAACTCCCAGTATCAAAAAAATGAATAATAATAATAATAATAATAATAATAAATTGATCATCTTTATAGATAAAATATATTGGGAAATATCGACAACTGAGTTTAATCTTTATTTCCTGTGATATATTATTGAAATTAATTTTTTAATAAACCATAGCCTTCAATTGTTTCCTTCTCATATAAGTTCAGGAAATGTAAAAAATAAGATCATAATGAAATAACCATGTAAACATTTCTAGTTTATAGTTTCTGGATACATGAAGTTTATTTTTATTATATTTCATTTCAATCAAGTAAGGAACTTTTTTTTTCTAATTTCTCCAAATTCTCTTTAACAGTTTCTAAACTTATGAATATATATAATAGTTTGGATTTAGAATGTCCTCCTAGCTTTCATGGAAACTAGGTAGTAATGTTGGAAGCAAGCAGGGCTTGGTTGCTAAGGAGGGGTCCTTGGAAATGTAGCCTCAGGGGTTATATATGGTCCTTCCCTCCCCCTGCTTCCTCTCTCTCTCTCTCTCTCTCTCTCTCTCTCTCTCTCTCTCTCTCTCTTTCTGATTCTGGACTCCATGATGTAAGAGTGAAGACTTGTGCTCTCCTTCCTCCACTTCCTTCCATCATGCTCTGAGATCCATGGCCCATGGACTGAACCTAAAAAATCTCCAAGGAAACCATGAGCAAATAAGTCTTCCTTCCTCTGAGTTGTATGGTCAGCTCTTTGGATTATAGTAGTGGTGATAATGTTGATTGAGACATAAATTGGTATCAGAGAAGTGGTTCTGACCATGTGTTTTGTGAGTCTTTGGAGCTGGGTCATAAGAAGTTGGAAGGGACAGAATGTGGCTAGAAAGGTGAATGGGAGAGACTATGCTCAGGAGATTTTGGAGGGCAAAGAGAACTCCATAGGAAAATGGAGTAGAGGCCACATGTGTTACGTTCCAGCAAACAGCTTGTCAACATTTTCCCCATGTACTGCAACTTTGCATGAGGCTGAATTTAAAGATGATAGATTGATTGAACTAGCAAAGCAAATCTCAAAACAACAAACTATTTAAACCGAATTATGGATATTAAGGTATGTGTTCAATGAATTGGACACAGAATTTCAGGAGCGGAAAGCAAAGCAGAAAGACTTTACAGATTTTTAGTTTCACCAGAAAGGATTGTATAAAGCTGTGATCCAGAGAGATGGCATAGTGAAAGAAAGTAAGATGGCTGAAGGGAGGTCCAATGCCTTCATTAGGAACAAAGAAAGAATGCAGTCAGGGCACTTGAAGATTTGCATAAAAAGAAAGGAATGAGGTCAGGGCAGTTTGCAACCATGGAAACAAGGGCAGCCATTTTGAAGAATTGCACTTAGATACCTTCCCTGTAGACTTAATGGAGGAAGGCCCAGCACCACCCTGATGGGAACTGGCTCAGCCAAGGTCATGATGGAGGTGGGCCCAGCTTCTCTGATTGAAAAGGATGTACCTAGTTTTCCTGTTGGTGGTCAATACGAGTGCTCATATAATTCTGACTTTGCTGGAAAAAAGAGGTCATGGACGCCACCATGTGCTCTGGGTGCCAGGATCAAATGCTTGCCCTACTGGATTTTGATACTATTTTGGTCCTATTCATTCTTTATATAGCCCTATTTCTCTCTTTAAGAATTCAAATGTACAATCTATTGTACATTGGATGTATGTCATTTGCTTTTTTTTTTAAAAACAGGGGCTCATAGCCAAGAATTTATCTTGAGTCTCAGAGGCAACTTTAGACTTTAAACTTTTGAGTGATGCTGGAACCGTTAAGACTGGGAATTCTTGGAAATGGACTAAATGCATTTTGCATTATGGTTTGGACTTAGAATGTTCCCCTACCCCTCATAGAAACAAAGTAGCAGTGTTGTAAGTGGATATTTGTTGCTAAGGAGCCCCCCCCCCCCCCCCGTGGAGGTATAGCCTTGGGTATTATATATCCTTCTTCCTACTGCTCATCTCTTGCTTCCCACCTTCATGAAATGAGAGCAGAGCTTGCTCTCTCCCTCTCTCTACTTCCCACCACCATGAACTGAATTTCAGACCCAGGCCTCACATGGACTGAACCCAGAATCTCCAAACAACTGTGAGCAAATAAATCTTCCTTCCTTTAAGTTGTGTGACATTTTGGATTACAGCAGTAAGAATGCTGACCAAGGTATAAGGGATATTTTTTCTAATTTCTCCAAATTCTCTTTAAAGGCTTCTAAATGTATGAGGGTAAATTAGACATATTATTGAGTGACAATTAGATCACTCGCTGTATTCGCTGAATTTTAAGAAAGCTGCCTAAGTGAAACACAACATTATTCCAACATCTACACTTGCATACAACTTTTGGATGCAACTTAATGGGTTTATTTCTATACATATTCCAGCCATGAGGCAGTTTTTCATGATTACTTTTCATGAAAGTTAAAAAGCGCTGCATTATTCTTTCTCTAAGCTCCAGTAGCTTTTCATGAGTTAATCTCTCTATTTAATATCAGTGCTCTGCTAACTTCTCTTTTTATATTTCCATTGCAATTATACTTCATAGTGCAGTTCAAAGTCATTCAAATAAACTTGCACACAGGTCTTGGTGTGTTTCCCTTCAGGTTCACCCTGCTACTCACCCCTCCCCATACAGAGTAGTGAGATTGGTAAGTTGTTCATACTTGGACATAGGGAAGAACTGATGAATGACTTCTCTTTACTAAATGAATTGTTTTGAGTTTTCTTGAGATACACTTTGCAGGGAACTTATCAGTTTAGCAATGTGAACAATAAGTTATAAAAGCCAGTAAGAATTATAATTTTATTTTTGATCCCATGGGACTAATGATATTTTTCTCTTCCAGTCCATATCATCAGAGCTCAACAGACCTGCTCTATTTTAAATTTAAATTGTTTAAAATATTTAAATTGGACGTTAATCAACATTCATAACTGTTCCTTTAAATTTTCAAAATATAAAAATGAAAATATAAATAAACAAATATAAACTTACTTAACTCTTACTGGTTGTCTACCTGTACAATAATGTTTTGGTTACATTTTTTGCAGCTTTTGGGAATTCATTGTAAAGCAGCCTCAATGGATCATGACAGATGCTTTGATAATGAGCATTCTTTCTTAAAAGTAGATTTAAAAATGCTATAAATATAGCAGTCAAGAAGAATGTCATGCATGACCTTAAAAGCCAAAGACTATCACTATGTGAGCAAGAAGTAGTAAAAATAGCATCTATGTTGCATGAACCAGAATAGTTTTCCTGGCAGTCATCCCAGGGTAAAATTTTATATTATGACCAGAGTCAAAACATGAAGTAACTCAAAACCTTAAATAAGGGAAATGCATATTCTACTAAATGTGACAATAGCCCTGAAAATTGATTTCTACTCAAGCATCTTATCATCTGAAATATCATGCTGCATACCACTGAGAGGGAGAGAAAAACATTTATAAGGGATCACCCTTGCAAATGACTTTTTAAAAACCCATCTGGTATGCAGATTGTGCTGTTTCAGAATTTTTAAAGTACTTTCTTTGTGTTGTTTTCTCGCCATTCCTCATCTTAATTGAAATATAATTAACACATGAAAGTTACACGTATATAATATGAGAATTTGATATATATTATGCATATATATTGTGTAATGATTACTATAATAAAAGTAATGAACACATGCCCTTGTTACCCCTAGTTACCTTGTGTGTAAGTATGTATGTACACCTAAAATCTGCTATCATCAAATTTCAAAAAAAAGCAATACAGTATCATTTACTATAATGATCATGCTTTGTATGTATATATATGTGTGTATATATATATATATATATGCTCCCCAGAACTTAATCATCAGATATCTGAAAGTAAACTACTGTTGATATTATAGTAATTCTTAGTTGCCCTCTAAAAATAAGGTATTAGTAATTAATAACACTATTGGTTAACTTAGCTTTCTAAAAATTATATGAGATAATCATATAGCTGGTATGCTTTTTACATTGACAGAATTTTCTTGTCTTCTATTAATATACTTGTAAAGAATCACCTACTTAAGAAATATATATTCACAAAGTAATATGAACCAAAAGATTTATTTAAAAACCAAGAGGAAGCCGGGCATAGTGGTGCATGCTTGTAATCGCAGTACTTGGAAGGTTGAGACAAGGGGATCTCAGGTTCGCAGCCAGCCTCAGCTATCTAGTGAGGCCCTCAGCAACTTAGTGAGACCTTGTTTAAAAATAAAGAATTAAAAAATAGGGAATGGGGGTATAGCTCGGAAGTAGAATGCCCCTGGGTTCAATCCTCAGTACCAAAAAAAGAAAAAAAAAAGGGGAGGGGGAATGTTCCTGAAGTATTCAGGAACATCCTAGAGTATTCAGATTGTTAAAAAATGTTTGTCATTACTAATAACAAAATTCTAGAACCATATTCTCTGGTTTCAATTTCTGGCTCTAATACTTCTTAGCTGTGCTATCTTAAAAGAGTTTTATGTTTTTATTTTGTTATCTGAAAAATATTACCAATCACATAAGGTTAATGATGAAAGATGCCATGATATCAAAATAAAGATATTTAATTGAATTCCTTAAAAATAACATATAAAAATCATTTACTTTGTGGAGGGGGGTTGTACTGAGGATTGAACCCATAGGCATTCTATTTCTGAGTTATACTCCTATCCCTTTTTAATTTTTGTCTTGAAACAGGGTCTCTCTAGGTGGCTGAGAGTCTTGCTATGTTGCTGACACTGGCCTTAAACCTTTGATCCTCCTGTCTGTCTCCCAAGTACTGGGATTATAGGAGCATGCCACCATACCAGGCTAATCATTTACTCTTAAATATAAAATGTATCAATATGTTAATTGAATTAGTAACTATTTGGGTATTAGATGCTTCTTATTTAAATAAATCTTATAATAACTATAAATTTTCTCAAAAGTCTTAATTGGTCATAATTAAAGTTTTATTACCAAATAATTTTATAAGCAAATTTCAAAATTATTCAATAGCAAAAATGTTGGTTTTAGCCAGACATGGTGGCAAATGTAATCTCAGTACTTGGGAGGCTGAGAAAGGAGGATGGCAGGTTCACGGCCAGCCTCAGCTACTTAGTGAGACCCTGTTTCAAACTAAAGAATAAAAAATAGGGCTAGGGTTGTAGCTCAGAGGTAGAATGACCCTGGGTTCAATCCCCAGTACCCCCCCAAAATATGTTGGTTTTAATGTGGGATATAAGAATATTTCACCATGGTTCATATGGTTACAATTATGGACTCTAAAGTTAATCATGCCTACAATGATTCAGGAGTATATTTATTACAATCCAGAAAAAAATGATGGTTATTTGGCCAAAAGGTGAAAGTAACATAGCAAGAGAACTAAATAGGTTGAGGTATATTTTGAACATAGAAATGTAGAATTTAATGATGATCTGGGTATCTGGAGAAAGAAAAAGGATAAATGAGATATGAACCCCTCATTTCCAAATGAGCAATTAGGTGGACAGAGATACCATGTCCTAAAAATGGAGAAGACTGGGATGAAACAAAGCATTGAGTTTGAGTTAAATTTTTGAGATACCGAGGAGAAGATTAGGTGTGGAATAAAAAATGCTAGTCTGGTACCATGAGGAAGGGCCTGAGTTATACATACAGATCAATAGCATGAGGATGCCATATAATATGATGGAGTGATCATTTTAGGGAGAGAAGAGAGGATGAAGGCTGATAGATTAAACTCTAATTACAGCTTAATATGAGGCAGAAGAAGAGTTGCTAGGAAAGATAAGCCAAGGAATAGCCAGTGTAGAACAGAGTATTTTAAATAGGAAGTGGTAAAAAAAAAAAAAAAAAAAAAAAAAAAAAAAAAAAAAAAAAAAAAAAAAAAAAAAAAAAAAAAAAAAAAAAAAAAAAAAAAAAAAAAAAAAAAAAAAAAAAAAAAAAAAAAAAAAAAAAAAAAAAAAAAAAAAAAAAAAAAAAAAAAAAAAAAAAAAAAAAAAAAAAAAAAAAAAAAAAAAAAAAAAAAAAAAAA
>PVLC010003540.1:10821-96065 GCA_004027655.1 Graphiurus murinus | reverse complement strand
TTTTTTTTTTTTTTTTTTGCGGTACTGGGGATTGAACCCAGGGGCGTTCTACCTCTGAGCTACACCTCCAGCCCTATTTTTTATTCTTTATTTTGAAACCGAGTCTCACTAAGTTGCAGAGCGCCTCACTAGGTAGCTGAGGCTGGCCGCAAACCCGGATCCTCTGGTCTCAGCCTCCCGAATGCTGGGATTACAAGCGTGCGCCACCACACCCGGCTGTGTTTATTGTTTTTGTATATTTGTTTTGACAATTTTATGTGAGCATTTTTAAACACAACTTAATATTTTTCATATTTAGAAGTTGAGTTTGATCAAAGACTTGAGGAAATGCACATGCTATTTCTACATGGTAATATATATGAAATAGTTGCTTTTACTAGTAAGGATGTTGTATCTTCTTTTTGGTGGTATTTGATATAAGAAACAAACATGACAAAAGCCATTAGCGTGTGCACTAGCATTTCAGAATTCTTGTATATCTTTACCCAAGACAATTTTCTAAGATAATTTGGTCTTTATG
This sequence comes from Graphiurus murinus, assembly GCA_004027655.1. Lineage (NCBI taxonomy): Eukaryota > Metazoa > Chordata > Mammalia > Rodentia > Gliridae > Graphiurus > Graphiurus murinus. The sequence continues at coordinate 95,545 of PVLC010003540.1, read as the reverse complement.
TCACTAAACTGAGGAAGTATTAAGTAAAATTTTAATATCCTTTGAAGAAAGATGTCTAACAAGTGCCTACTTGGACACCATAAGAATGCTCTGTCTTAATTTGGATTCTTTCCCATATATGGAAATTAATGTTTCCAGATTTGCATGTCCTGGTTTGTTTTCTAGATCCAGAAATACCTCTTCTTAAGCTTATCTTTAATTGACCAACAATGGTGTAGTTGAGAATAAATGAAGGGGAGTAAAAATACCAAGAATCCCCCCAGCATCTGAAAGCATCATCAATGTACATTTTGGTGAATGGTTTCCTATTGCAGAATATTCCATTCTTTCTGCATTATTCCTTGAAGAGTCTGAGAGTCTGATATATTTTTCCCCCTTTGGAAAGGTGTTGAAAAATGCTTGCTAAGATTTTCAGGAAAAGAGAGGAGATTCCATGCACCCACCAAAGCACACACAGAAACACACTAGTAATACACATACACACACACACACACACACACACATATTATACTTTAATATTTAACATAAATACTGTGTTACTAACTCATTTTGAAGATACAATCAACATGTAATCAATTGACTTAAATTGCTTAGTGTTCCTCACAACCACATTACAGGCAATATTTTTTTTCCCAAAATATACATCTTTAGAAGATAGATAATTTATGAAAGAAAAATTGAGTTGTTTTTAATATTCAGGCAAACAATAATATTAATGTGTTTAGATTATAGATTTTATCTTAAAAGTATAAAGAATAGGAATCCAATATATTTGGCTTTGTTTTTCATTCAGAATCTGGAGAGCTAAATTTATTTGATAATATACTTCTCCAAACATTAGCAATTTATGTAATAATCTCATTAAAACCATGAGAATCCTTCTCAAAATCTTGATGGTGAAATTAGGGGGAGGTTTTAAAACATACTTTTACTCGTGCATTGTAGTTTTGCATCATAATGTAGTTGCCCGGCTTACTCTGATCTTGGTAGGTCTTTTTATTTACTTATTTTTAAATTTAAGTTTAATGTTAATTCCATGCTCCGTTTCAGTTAAGAACAGAATAGACTCTGGGTCTAATACTCTAGTCAGATATCCAGTAGAACAAATTAGCTTTAGGTTCCACATACTAAACAAAACAATTTGAATGAGGGAAGGAGAAGGAGGAACAAAGAATTGAACAGGAATTCAGGCTTTTCCATTCCACCTTTGATGGCAACCTGCTTTGGAGGCAGAGTATAAGCAGAAAGAATGAGCAGCCATGGGTGATTGAGCTGTTACAAGCACCAGGCTCATCAGCAGTCTGAAATACTTTTTTTTTTTTTTTTACAGCAAAACCATTACAGCAAACCCTCACAAATCAACCTTTAGCCATCTCAAGATAACACCTAATTCAGTTTAAACACTGGTATACAATCAATTTAAAACAATTAGGAAAAGGAAAAAAATGATACCTTGTTTCTATAGTTAATAAGTGTCTTAATGAATATAAAATATAAAATACGGGACCAGTAAAATCCAGAGAAATTCACTCTTGTCTTTAAGAAGTCTTGAAACTGTTAAAAATAGCAGAAACCTAAATACTATTTTTTAATTTGGTTTGAGGATGGAACCCAGGGAAGCTCAACCTCTGATCTACAACCCTAGCTGTATTTTATTTTTTATTCCAAAACAGGGTGTGCATAAATCAAGGGTCTTGCTAAGCTGCTGAGACTGGCCTTGAACTTGTGATCCTTTTGTCTTGGCCTCCCAAGTATTGGGATTACAGGCATGTGCTTTGATGCCCAGCTTAAATAGTTAAGTTGATGTTAGGGAGATTGATAGTGATCTCTTCATAAATGAACATAGCATTATTTGAACTATTTCCTTCCTTAGTCTTCCTCTTCCTCCTTTCCCTCCCTCCCCTAATCCTTTTTCCACTATTCTACTGGTCTCTTTTCTCATTTACCCAAAATTCCTTTTGCTTCCTCTTTTCTCTCAAGCTTTCACATAGGAGAAACAGCATAGGATGCTTAACTTTATAAAACTAGCTGATCTCAATAAGCATATTCTCTAGTTCCATCTATTTTCCTGGAAATGGCATAATTTTGTTATTTTGGTTGAGTAAAATTCCATGTGTCTAGGTCAACATTCTCATTGTTATAATGCAAAGCAACTGACCACCGAGGAAGGAAGATGTATTTGCTCAGAGTTTTTTGGAGATTTCAGGTTCAGTCCATGTGGAGCAGGATCTATGGATCTCAGGGCATGGTGGTTTGATAAGGACAAGGTCTTGATAACTTTCTTCACTTAGCATATCCATTTATGAGATTGCATCAAAAGGTACTTTTGCTAGCCTGCATATACAGTCAGAAAATTAAGAAATTCATAGTAGAACATGGGGAAAGTTGAGAGCAATACCTAATTGAACAGGATGCATTGGTGGAAACTTTGACATTACAGTGCCGCTAACAGTTGTGTTAAACACTCTGTGTTCTCCACAGCCTCCTTCCTGAGATTCCTTGTGACAAATTCAGCAGGATACCTGTGGGTTGTCCCCTTTCAGCATAGAAAACCCACTGTTAGCTGCTGGAATGAAGTATCTGTCCAGTACATCCAGAAGGTCACAATAGATTAACTTTAACTCAGTCTCAAACACTTGCCCTTATATCCAAATGATTTTTAGTTTCTCCTTCTCTTCTTCTTCTTCTTCTTCTTCTTCTTCTTCTTCTTCTTCTTCTTCTTCCTCTTCCTCTTCCTCTTCCGCTCTCACCCTTCCTCTCTACCTCTCTCTATGTTTAATGCTGCTGCTTATTATTCTCCCAAAAGTTCTTCTAGCTCCAAACATATATTTACATGCAATAGATAGGAGATTTCTTTCCTCAACTGTCAGCTCCACATCCATGTTACTTCCTTCACTGATCCCACCATCTCTCATTTGTTAGTATCGCTCAGTCCACTCTGCCATCTTTGCCTGGTATATTGGATCCTCCTGAGAACGCATAGTGGCTGAGTTCTGGTTCTGGCAGACACCTTGCAAAGGCTTGCAGTAGATAGCATCTCCCACTTGTGATATATCTTTGCTTATCTATTTTGCTTTTCTATTTTGCTTTTGCTTATCTATTTTGCAAATGTCACACACACACATGCACGTGCACACACACACACACACACACACACACACACTACATATGGTACAGATGTAATATAAGGTTCCCACTTTGAATTTCAACTTTTTCATTTCAGGCCTTAAAATTCAAAATGTTTGACATTTCCCATCGGGAATTTTTGAAGTCAGTGTTCCACATTCTTCTTAAAGAAGGCCTCAGATCACTTCACATCAGTGTGTGGCCTGTTACTGGTAAAAAAATATAAAATAAAATAAAATAACAGAAGGGATAGGAGTCAATGACAGTTAAGTCTGAGAAATCTACCTGATATTTTACCATGTTTAAAAGAATGTTAAGCATTTTTGATAATTGGAATTTTTCAAACTTTTATATGCTTCCAGAGAATTTTCTTCTTTCATCTTGATAACTCTCAAATGAAATAAATTGTGTGCAACTCATCTAAATTCTTCATGATTTATTTAGATGGCATTATTTTTCAGTTCTTTGTAAAGTTTGAAAACACATGATAAATGACTATTCTATAAAATCTCTTTCTCAGAATGTAGGCATACTTATATATGGTTTCAAAAAGAAAGCTAAAATCTTTTTTTTTAGGCCACAGTGAAAATGGACTAGGTCTGTATCCAGCTGCTGTTGAAATCTGTCTTGTCTCTGGGTCAAGATAGAGGCTAGAGTTATCAAATTAAATATGGTCCCATCATTAATCATCAGTAATTAAAATGTAAGTTAGATGTAGGATACTTAACAGACAGGAGCCTGATATCATCAATCAATTTATCACATCTTGATGACATATGCAGGAGAGGCTCAAGATGCATACCTAGCAGATATGTGACTCAATTTATTATTTTTAAAACTCTATTTCTAATTCCTTCCAATCTCTATAAAGATCAATGATTCTCTAAGTCTAATACATCTTCATGTAGTTGCCTGCCTAAGATCAAAAAACTACTGTGAAGTTTTATCTATTGTTAGAGAAGATTAGTTTAGTAGAGGCGATAATGAAATTAACATAAAGCAATGGAATTTGCATCTGAGAGTTTATGATATTTTCATTCTCTCATCATAGTTGGTTCACATGCTAAGTCTTATCTAGAGTCCATTAAATTGATTTAAACATCAATTTCTATGACTCACTACTGCCTAAATGATAAAGGTCACACTCATGAACAAGAATCTCCAGGGCCTGGCACCAACATGTTTTAAGATTCTCTCCATTATCCTATTCCAGAACCCCATATTTCAGCTTCACTTAAATATTCAAATTTCCTAAATCATTGTTTTTATCAATCTCGGAAACTTTGTACAAACTCTTCTCCTTCTGGATTACATTTCTCTGTTAGCTTTCCATCACTCTACAAATACCTGAGACAACCACCTCATAAAGAGAAAAGGTTTATTTTGGTTCATAGATTGGAGGTTTCAGTTGATGGTAGGTTGGGTCCAGTGATTTTGGGTCAGTGGCAAGGCATAGGGGGAACATGTGGCAAAATGAATCCACCACTCACCTAATGGCCAGGATGTGAAAGAGGAAAAGATAGGTCCTGGGGCACCACAAACCCCCTTAAGGCCACACCCAGTGACCTGAGGTCCTTACACTAGGCCCTACTTTTCAATAGTTCCAGAATTTCCCAACATCACCAAGCTGGAGACCAAACTTTTAGCACACAAACCTTTGGTAAACACTTAAGATCCAAATTACAGGCCATTGAACCTCCTGCAAATTACTATGCAGTGTTCACAGCAGGTCACTTATCACTATCTCAGAGATCCTCTGCATCTCTTTAACAGTGTCCGTTCATGACACGTCGGGCAGTCCATGTGGTTTTCTTCATGCTAATATAGGAGTTGGAACTCATTTTCCTATTGACCAGTTGTCTTCATTTTATGTAGAAATAGGGAAGGTGACCACTTTGTTAATTCCTCACTCATACAGACATTCTCTGGCTTTCTTTGTATTAGTTTCAACATGGTTATTTAAAAGTTCTTAATTCTTGAATCATATACATATAGGATTTGTGTGTGTATATATGTATATATGCCAAGTGTGTTTGTGTATACATATATATTATTGCATGCATTTGCAAATATATATAATTTCATATATATATGTGTGTGTATGTGTGTGTGTATGTGTGCGTGTGTGTTTGTGTGCATGTGTGTTTGTGTGTATAAAATTTCATAAAACCTGGCCCAGAACAGACAATGCTCATTTGCTCATTCAGGGATTTGTTAGCACTATCCAGTACATCATCACATTAGAAACACTTAATAATTCCAATATACACACATATACAGCAGGCAAACAGCCCCATCCTAGAGTCATACCAAGAAGGTGAGTGCTTACCTTCCTCCATTATTCACAAATTAATTAATAAATTTACACATTATATTGAATCTATTTGCTTAAAGCCTCTCTAGCTTATAAGACTGACCTCATTGAGATCAAAGCTATGTCTTAATCATGTCAATATTATTCATTGCCAGTTCCTTAAACAAAGTAGACCATTAATAAATGTTTAATTAGTGTTTTGAATATTGGATGAACAAAATGAGCCTTTGTAAATACCATGATTCTTTTATTTCAAGATTTCTAATCTCTCTCTCTCTCTCTCTCTCTCTCTCTCTCTCTCTCTCTCTCTCTCTCTCTCCTGTCTCTTTTTCTCTCTCTCTCAGACTGGAGATTAAACCAGTATCATTTTACCTCTGAGATATACCCCTAGCCTTTTTAAAAATTTATTTTGAAACAGAGTTTCACTAAGTTATTGGGGCCTCATTACGTTGCTGAGGCTGGCCTCAAACTGTAATCCTCCTGTCTCAGCCTCTCAGTACTGAGATTATAGGCCCAGTAATATCTCTCCGATATTTTTCTTCTTTTCTTAACTATTAGAATTTAAATGATGGGTTTGATTTTCTCAGGGCAATATCAGCCTAAGACAGGGCTCATAGAATGACTCATTGAGACCCCATGACGGGTAAGATTATGCACCTGGTAGTAAACGACCTAAAACAGGCACAATCCTTCATGCATTTTAAATAAAAATGGGGGAGTTGTGGGAACCCAGCTGGGCCCTTTCCCCCCTGGCAGTTGCTATCTGCATATATGAGTAATTATATTGTTTATTCTGCTATGTCTACTTTGGCATCTCGAAGTCTGGAGATTGCTCCTAGGATGTGTAGATGAAAAACCCTCTTACTTCTTAGAAAGTAAATATATGACTCTAAAGGTTTATGGCTTTATGACTCTAGAATATTTGCTTGACCAGGCTATGTTAGGAAAGTGGGCTATATGTGGAAAATGAAGAAGTGGTGCTAATTGTGCTCTGACAATGATTGATAGGTTGTAAATGTATATGTAACCCTGTTGTACTCAAAAAATGTATAAAATATCTGTGGTAAATAATAAAAAAAAAGAATTTAATGTCCAGAATGAAATTCTTTATTTTATTCCTCATATATTTCCTCATCTAAATCAGTTGAATATGTGATTTATTCCTATGTTTATTGTCTTCAAGTATACACAGTATACACAAAGCAAAGCCATTTGAATATTAGACAGTAACTATGGTTTCTTCAAACAGACACTCCAAAATATCAAAAGGCATTTTACAATAAAAATATGTTCTTAATACTTGTTATCTGATCATGTTTTTCTTTATTGGCTTACATTTTATACTTGTGAATGAAAGGAATCATTTCAAGTTGAGTGGATGATAAAACTAGTGACATATCCCACCGATTAAGCAGGTTCCTACAGACAGTGAATATAGGGCCCAGAGGAAGCAGAGGTTAGCAGTGGGCACATGATCTCCTCCCTACCTATCTATGCAGCCACAGGTGTGCACTCAGTCCCCACTCAGCCCAAGGAGCTGCAGATATGCACATGGTTATGTAAGCATGAGTGGGCAAAATGCAACACACCTATGCACACCACGTGTGCCATTTTGTGCAAAATTCTATATAAGAAACTGGTTCATAAAATAAAGTTGCTATTGTTCTCCTCTGGATGGTAGTTCTGTGTGCATCCTTTTTGCTGGGAATCTTGCCACCAAACATTCCCCTGCAAACCCAGCTGGCCCCTGACAGGGCCCCTGACACTTAGTGTAGTCAGCAGGATTGATTATCCCCAGTAACCCTCTGGAGCAGCAGCCTGGGGAGGAACAAACCAGGGTGGAGGAGATGTGGCTCCAAGTCTCCCTGTGGTTCCTGTAACAGCCTATCTGACAGCATGGACTCTGCTGAAAACATGGGATGATGTACTCCCCATCTGGAAGAAGGGTCTGGAGCCAAGCCAAAAGGCAGGCACACATTACTTGGCTGGGTGTCATGCATGTGCCATTTCATCCCAGCTACTGTGGTGGAGGTGCAAACTCCAAGGGTACAGAAGTGGACTCAGTTGTTTTGGGGGAGCCAGCCAGTGTGGACTGTGGAAAGACAGGGCTAAGGCTCAACAGGAGGCCATGCCCCCCACACCACCTGGGGAAGAGTGTGTCCAGCCGCTGCTAGATGTGGGCAACTACAGCTCTTGGACACCATCACCCCCTGTGAGGAAAAGATAAAATGCCAATCCAATAATTACCTCTGGCACTCTGGTGACAGCTTCACCAAACCAAAGCTGAGTGTATCCTGGGGATGGATGTGTTGGAGGGAATGACTGTGCAGACAACTATCAAAGTATCCTGGCTATAGGTGCATGTGGTGATGAAGACATCACTAGAGGATGTCTCCATCATGCACCTTTACAACTCTCCCAAGCCATGAGGATTGGTAATATACCACAGTTCAAGTTGCTGGGTGTGGGAGGCATGAACAAATTGGAAAATGATACTAAAGCTGAAAGAGGCAAGTGTAATTCACGCAACTCAAAGTCATTCAACTGCCCCTGTGGCCAGTGTGAAAACTGGACAGTTTCTGGTATGTGGCAGCAATGCTGCTCTTGCATGCAGTGGTTACCAGCATTTTAGAATTGATGGTCATCTGTTACATAAACTAGGACAGTTCCATTATGTTGTAGATTTGGCAAATACCTTTTTCTCCATTGTCATTACTCTGGAAAGTCAAAAACAGTTTGCTTTTATCAGGGAAGGGTAACAATGGACCTTTTTGGTATTGCTCCAGGGATACCTGCATAGTCCCACTTTGTGTCATGGTCTACTGACACAGAATTTAGCCTCTTGGCAGAAGCCTGAGGCTGTATGGTTGTACCATTAAATTGATTATATTATGCTAACCTCTGATTCTCCTGCAGAGTCAGAAGCAACTCCATTCTGTCTTCAAGCTGCTTTTCAGAAATGGGGGTGGGTGTCAATGAGGCCAAAGTCCAGGGACCTGGGTATTCTGTTAGATTCTTGGGAGTTCTTTGGTCAAATAAGACAAAGATGATATCTAAAGCAGTGAAAGATAAAATACAAGCATATCCTCAACTGAAAATGGTCAGACAGTTATAGATGTATCGGGGTCTTTGGGGTTTTTTACAAACATTTATACCCCACTTATGCACCCCTTTTACCACCTTGTTCTTAAGGGTGCAATTTGGGATTAGATCCCTAAAATCAAAACTCTATTTCCTGCCACCAAGAAGGGGGTGGCACAGACACAAACTCTGCGAGTAGTAGACCTGGTCCTTTCTTTCCTGCTGAAGATCCAAGTGGATAATGTATGTTTTGCAGAAAGTTGTAGCAAAAACAAGGCACTAGGAATAGCTCAATTGGATCTTGGTCACAACTAGGGAAAGAGGCAAAGGTGCACTACTTTCTTATTAAAAAATAATTAGTGGCCATATATGCTGCTCTCTTAGCTTGTGAACCCATTACAGGTTCTGGGTCAGTGATGGTGCAGACCACCTACCCTATTAGCAGCTGGCTGAGGTCCTGGACTTGGAAACTCCAGACAGGGATAATCCAAACATCCACTCTGACAAAATGAGGCACACATTTAGAGCAATAAGCATGGTTTTCTATTAGACCTTTGTCTTACCAGTTACATACTCTGCTGGGGCCAGTACAGTTTTAAGTGATTACCCCCTCAGAGCACACAGAAATGAGAGATGCTCCAAGTCCCTATATGGAAGGGAGAGCTTTTTAGGGCCAGAACATTTCCAAGCAAGAACCCCCTCAAAACCCACAGAAGTGGGAGACACCTCAAGTTCCTATGAAAAAGAGAATCCGTGGAAATGGAAAACACTCCCAAGTTTCTATAAGGAAGGGAATGCCCCTATATCAGCAAAAGCGAGGTATATTGATGGTTTCTGTTAAGGGCAGCTACCCATGTGAGTGGCTATAGCCATACAGTCCACCAACAGAGACCTTCTTGTATGAGACTAGCGTCAGACACTCTAGCCAATGGGTCAAACTGAGCAGTTTGGTTAGTCCTCATAAAGGAGACTAGGCCATTGCATGTCTATACAGACAGTTGGACAATCTACCGAGGGTTAACCTTATGCCTTGGATGGGCAGCATAGGACTGGTTGATTGGGCCCCTCCCGCTGTGGGGCAAGAATATATGGAAAGAACTATGGAAATGGAACATCCAAGAAGGAACTAATATATATCATATTCTGGGGCATAAGCCTTGGCAGGTCCCTGGTAATAAAGCTGCCAATACATTAGCAAAAGTTTGGGCTCTCTGACTAACCCCAGAGTCCTTGTCAGTAGCATCATAGTTACATAAAAAACTAGAACACGTAGGTGCCTGCGCCAAAGGGCTTGTAGCTCAATGGTGGGGATTGCTTTTTACCCATGATTAAGTGCAAGATATTATATGGTGGTGTTTTTGGTGTGCAGAACACCACCAATAGCAGGTACAACACACTTTAATAAAAATAAATGCAAAGGTACGAGCTATTCAGTCCTTATAGAAGGACCCGCTTATAACCTGGTAGAACTCTCTGGGCTTCTCTTGGAGATGGACATGGACTATTCTTGCTTATGTGGCTAAGGGGCTAATAGTCCCTGTTGCACCCTCTGTTGCTGTTGTGGTCAAGTCACATACCACCACCTGAAGCAGGTAGAGTGTGGGGCCCAGAGGAAGTACAAGCCAGATATGGGCATATCCTACTCCCTGTCCATGTAACTGCAGCTGTGTACTCAGTTTGCGAAGCCACAGATATGTACATAGTTATGTAAGCATGACTGGGCAAAACACAACATGGCTACACTTACCACGCAGGTGTGGATGTATGCCATTTTGTGTGGAATTCTATAAATGCAACTGTCTTTTAAAATAAAGGCATAGTTGTTCTCCCCTGGATGGTGATGCAACATGTATTCTTTTCACTGAGGATATCACTACCAAAGCCTCCTCTGCAACCACAGTTGGCCCCAGATAGGGCATCTGACAGTGAGCCAGCCAATTACATTGAATTTGAGTCCTCCATATTGTTACCACTTGACTTCTTTCCTTTTTTCTTATCTCTTTGAGGGCTACAAAAATAATCAACCTTCTCTGGTATATCAGATTCTGTCAATGGAGCTTTGTTAGCATTCAGCTACATGTAAGCTAAATGATAATGTTTTGAAATCAAAATTTGGACTCTCTCACTAGTAATGAGATCTTGAGCAAGAAGATTTATCTCAATGATCCTGTTTCTTCATCAGTAATACAAAGGTAATGTCAGCTGCCTTTTGATTCATGAGAAAGTTTAGGGTTAGTATTTGTTAAATGCCAGGCACCCAAAACTGTGGAGTGAATGCTACATTTTTTTCTGTAATTTTCTTTCAGAAATTAGCATACAATAGACCAAAAATATTTGAAAATCAAGGAGATGATTATAAAACTGAATACATATTCTGACAGATGTGGATTTGAATTCCAACTATGCCCTAAAACAACAGAAAGAGGGAGAGAGAGAGAGAGAGAGAGAGAGAGAGAGAGAGAGAGAGAGAGAGAGAGAAAGAAGAGAAGAGAAGAGGAGAGGAGAGGAGAGGAGAGGAGAGGAGAGGAGAGGAGAGGAGAGGAGAGAGAGGTATATATGGATTCTTGAGCAAATTGTTGGATTTTTCTGAATCTCATCTTTCTTATCTGTAAAAACATAATGAAATTTTGGAGCAAGAGAGTAGTGATGAAGGCCAATACATTCATGCATAAGAAAAAACTGTTACATAGTAGTTATTTTCCATAATCTCCCTAAAACACTAAATATATATTCCAGTATTGATCAAAATCAAGTCACAGTGCCTGATTATGGATGTCAAAATTTATTCGACCAGTGGTCATATTGATGAAATATGGCAATTTTGTTGAAATGTCAAATTAAAAAGCTGGAGTAAAAACAGCAATCAGGAAAGAGGATGTAATCCTGTAGTTATGTTGCAAATTGGAAACAAAACTGAACACATCTGAAGTTTGGTAAACCAAGGCAAAATCATTAAATGTTTGAGCTCTTCAAAACAAAGTTACAATCTTCACAGTTGGCAATCAGAACCTTGAGTATATGGTGGTAGATCAGGATTTTCTTCTTTCTTTCTTCTTTCTATTTTAAACAACTCTGTCTCAGATTAGTCCCTATTCCAGAGACTGTTGGATGTTCTACCAAGTCTTTATTTACCTCTTCTTCCAAGACAAAAAAAAATATTTTTTTTGCATTATATACAATTTTTCTTGTGGATAAGTTATTCCAAGGGACTGAGTTCCATGCTAAGCTGAAATGGAATATACCTCTTGGGCCATCTTGACAGCCACATCTTAAGTCTCTGTCAACTAATCTTTAAGTAACAAGCTAGAAGTCTTTGCTATTAATCTCTTTCCTTGTCAGGAATGTTAAGAGAAGTAGAAGGAGTTTAAGTCATTATATATTTGTGGGTTTATTTGTTACAACACTTAACTTACTATAACTAGTTCCACCGACCTAAGGCTACATTTACAACCACCTCAAGTAGCTTAATGACAAACCCCAAATGCAGCCATATTGTGAACTAGTACTTGGGCAGTCACTAAGCCCTACTGCTTCATATACTCCAATATTTTATAGGTTCCGTTTAAGAATCATTTTTTTTTTACTTCTAGAAACTTTCAATATTCTCCATAGCAAGTCCAGAGTCCCCCAAATCATCAATTTTTCATAAAGTGGTTAACATATTCCAAGGGAATAACTAGCTATAAAATAGGGTACACATGAATGATCACACATGATAACCATAATTTGTATGCTAAGCTATGATTTAATTAAGAAGAATTTCACCCACATTGAAAAACTTCAAGTGTTTTTTTGTTTCAAACATAAAAGTGATAAGAACTCCTAAAGTGAAGGAAAGTTTTAAGAAAATTTAGTACAGAAGTAGAAGATACTCTATTAGAAGATAGACTATAATCTTGTAGAATAAAAGAGCCATTGATATGTAGCTAAACGATCTCTAAAAGCCAGTGACCATGAGTTTGTTTCCAGTTATTCAGAATGATTTAAGGAAACTTCCAGTCACTCAAGGAAGAGGAGAATGGCTGAAAATTGTTGCATGTACAATTCATCTGTCTGTAATAGTCAGACATACAGCGGAGAGGTTGGCATCCAGAGGACAGATATCGCAGAGGTTGATGGCCACAGGAAAGGTAACTCAATGGATGTCGGCCGCAGGTCATATAGTCCAGGGGTTGATAGCCATAAGACTGGAAACTTGGAAGGTGGCAGCTCAATGGTTGTCTATAGGATGCTAGAGAGCAGAAGCTGGAACGACGGGGTGTGATAGGAAGACAGCTAGTTTCCTGATGAGATCCAGACACATTGGAAACAATTGGAGAGCAGCCAGCAGGGCTGCAGGCCCTCCTCTCAACGCTGGTTGACTGGCAGCTTGATTGTTCACCAACAGGCTCGTGGCAGTTGTCATGGAGGGTGCTGCTAACCTGGCTGCTGCTAGGAGAGCAGGGGTCACCTGCACAGCTCACCTCAGAAGAGCAGAGAGCACTGGCAGAGGTGACAGGAGCATCACAAGAATTCCCAAGGGAGGGAACATTGCAGCTTGCAGAGCAGCAATTGTTGTTGGACATGGTGGAGATAGAAGGCCAGGCCTTGGTTCAGTTTCAGGGAGCAGCTTGCTGAACTGTGATTGTTACCTGCTGGACTTATCCTTTTTATAGTGTGGCTGCTGGGTGTTGGTTTCCACTGTAGTCCATCCTCCTGTTCGTATTTGAAAACATTTGCAAGGCATCTTATTACTGTGTTATTTAGTTGCCTACTAAGCAGTCCTCCCACTAACCATAAAAGACATATTATCAATGGCAAATCATTTAAATAACTGCCATTTGAAATGCAATTGGGTCTTCCCTCTTTAATCTTTTTTACACTGTAGATTGACCGCTCCATTAGAGATTGTGTCCTTTTACCAGTCGTGACAGTTTCTTGAAGTTGCTATTAAGAACTTCAAGGAACTAATGGATTTGTGTAATTGGTGAGAATTCATTTATAGCCACTTAAAAAAAATAAACCCAAAATATGTGTGCATAACTGTTTTAAAGTATGAATAACATATTTTTAGAAGTGATAAAAGCTGAAAGCTCTTGATTTGTGAACAAAATCTTATTTTTTAGTCTTTGGAGAAATAACCTAAACTCAAACCCTAATTCATCTCTGAGAAACTTGACATGGATGTCATTTTGGGGTGTGTCCCTCCCAATAAAGAATGGTAACCTGAAAAATCTTGTTAATTTCTGCTAAAATCCACACCCAACTAATGTATGTGTCACTATTCCATCTTTTATTAGTATGAAACTGAAGATGTTAGCATACATGTTTTAGAAGATGCTATATAAAATTAAATCTATACTTCCTTGGACACTTACCTATGCAAATTTCAGCATGATATTGCAAATATAGAATGTAATGTTTATAGCCTGTGTTTCTACAACTATTTTCTAAGGAGTATCTTCTCATAGGTGAAACTTTTGAAAAGTAGTACTATTATTTATCGAAGGAAGATAATTTAATTTATAATTGAGTGTTTTCTAAAGCTTTATTTGTCTGTTGATTATTTGGGATCACAATTTACTTATACATGGAAAGGAGGTGGAAATTTCCACTCCTCCAAAAAAGCATGAATTTAGCTTTCTTATATTGTGGAACTGTACAATTCAATCTTGACCATATTATTTAGATAAATGGACTTTTATGAGTTCCTCGAGGAGTTTCATTTAAGGAAACTACTTATATCAGTGTTTATCTGGAAACATTCTTCCAGTGATACATATTGAAGAGGGAAGTAATAGATCTTATATAAAATATTTATCTTTCCCCCAGTTCTCAGTGTTAAGGTCATCTTTCTGAATTGGGAAACAAGAGCTGGCATTTGTGGTCAGAGCAAATATAGCCAGAATTTACAAGTTGATACTATTTTATTATTATGCTCTCAATGCAAATTTCTTAAGATTTGTTTTCTGCATATGTAAAATAGGCACATTTAACACCATTTTACCAATTTTTTTTTCAGGATTTAATGAAAATATGTATGTAAAAGGCCTCGGCTGTAATCCACCTAGTACATCCTTGGGTTAGTTTGCCTGAGACATGAGGCACAGCAATCATGGCCGAGGTAGCTTGGACTAAGGCTGCCTTTTAGATTTCTGTCACTGTCTTGCTTATGGAAGAAAGTAAAACTTCCTTAGAGAAGAGCATATACTCTTAGCTGAATTTTCCTGCCAGAAATTCTAAAAGACATTCATGGCTTATTCATGTGAATTTAATAATTAGATAAGTATTTTCCCCATTTGAGAAATCCAGAAACTTCCATACTAGTATTGAGTATACATCTCTTCCATGTGTGTATATTTCAACCATCATATTTATATGAATTCCTATAATACCAGTAGCACTATAAAAGCATTTCATAATCTTCAGATAAAGTGAGTCAGGTTGGGATTCTCTTTATTGAATAGGGAGGTGTATGCTAAAACTAACAACATACTTTGCCCTTCTTACACTAAATCTTGGATAACTTATTTTAAAAAATCAGCTAACTAATCATATAATCTAATACACAAGTGACACAGGCAATATATTCTGGAAAGGAATGTTATTGATTGACATGTGACCTCAAAGTTATTAATTTCTCAGATACACACAGAAGTTCAAGTGTCTCCATAATTAATTTTCATATATCCTTAAATTTATGAATAGCCAACCATGCAGTTGTTCTGTTGTATTCCAGATAGAGTATATTACTACTGTTATTCCTTGTGACTACATCTCTACCACTGGATACCCATGGCACGAATAATAGGTATCACTGTGAATAAGGATGTGTTTGTCTTTATTGTTATTCATTTGTGATACACAAGTCCATATTTAGTGAAGTAAACAATGGTGACTTATCTCCAAAATGCTATACTTATAAGTACCAATATGGAAAACATATCACAAGTTTCAAAAGAATAGAAATGTTATTATCTCTCCTCTGAGATCATGCAAATGTAATAGGAAAACAAAACAAAGCAAACTATTCATAGCCCTCACTGTCTTCTGAAGATGAATCCATTTACAAAGATTTTTTAATTATTTATTTATTTATTTATTTATTTATTTATTTATTTATTTATGTATGGTACTGGGGATTGAACTCAGGGGCATTCTACCTCCGAGCTATACCCCCAGACCTATTTTTTATTCTTTTATTTTGAAACAGGGTCTCACTAAGTTTCGGAGTGTCTCACTAGGTAGCTGAGGCTGGCCCGAACCCGGATCCTCTGGTCTCAACCTCCCAAGTGCTGGGATTACAAGCATGAGCCACCATGCCTGGCTTGTTTTTTTTATTTTGAGCACACACAATGATTGGTACAAATGTCTTGAATGTCAGAATAAGATTTGGAGAGGGTTGAATTTCATTGTATTAGAAAATTGGAGTTTTGGAGCTCTTAGAATTTATTATTATTATTATTATTATTATTATTATTATTATTATTATTATTATTTTGGCAGTACTGGGGATTGAGCCCAGGGACATTCTACCTCCAAACTATACCCCCAGCCCTATTTTTTATTCTATAATTTTGAAACAGGGTCTCACTAAGTTACGGAGGGCCTCACTAAGTAGCTGAGGCTGGCTGTGAACTTGTGGATCCTTCTGTCTCAGCCTCCTAAATACTAGGATTACAAGTGTGTACCACCATGCCTGGCTTCTCAGAATTAATTTGTTACCTGACTCCACCACTTGAAAAATATTCACAGTAATATTATTACCTTTTTTGGGGACAGTATCGAAGGGCTAGGTTTAGCTTCTATATGGAGAGTAAGTGAGCCGGTGAAGGCAAGAACAGGAAGAACACATGTCATGATCCCAAGGAAACTTCTACAAGCCACATGATGGCACAGGATTTTCATAGACCATGGAAATGGCAGGGATTAGAGTCTATTACAGTCACACATGAGAGAAGGACAAATTTTAACACCCATTCTAGACCTATCTGCATTTTATACTATGTATTTGTAAAGCGAAGAGGGATCTCAATAAATCAGCTTAGTGAGGTTCATTTTATTTAGTATTTTTATCTGCATTTTATTTAAGATAGCTCCTAATACTGTGTCTTGAAATGTATTAATCTTTCCTTTGGCATTGTCTAGTCTGTTCAACGTCACTCATTGTAGTTTTCACCCCTGCAAGTTTGATTTGGATCATTACTTAAGTCTTCTATTTTGCTATTTAACATGAAAATTATTCCTATAATTTATTAAACATATCGATAAAATTATATTAACTGTTTTAATGTCCTTGTCTAAGAGTTCTATCATCTGTGTCATTTATGGGTTCATTTTGATTAATTTCTATTTCTCCCTATTGTCTTAGTTCCCTTATTCTTTGCTTGCTTGATAACTTTCAGTCGCATTCCAGGTATTATGATTTATCATTTGTGTGTGTGTGTGTGTGTGTGTGTGTGTGTGTGTGTGTGTGTGTTGCTTATGTTTGGGTTCCTGTAAATATTCTTGAGCTTTGTTCTGGGACATAGGTAATTTACTTGAAAAGAGTCTGATCATTCAAGTGTGCCCTGTAAGCATCATTAGGTGGAATGAAAGCCGCATTTAATCTAGGGTCACTTTTTCCCCAACACTGAAAGAAAGCCTTTTTGAGTCCTCTACCTATTTTTTACTCTGTCTGACAAAAAAGAAAAAAAAAAAAGGAAAAAATTCATAGACATCTGTGAGCTCAGTATCTCTCTTCAACTTTTTCAGAAGGACCTCGCCTCAGCTTCATGCCACTTCCTCAGAGGCATGGAGGGATCATTAAGACTCACTGACTGCTTTAGTTGACTCTCTGAGGATCCCTGGAACCCTTTGTCTATTCAGACCTCTCCCTTATGTCATTCAGGTGTTAATGTCAGTTTTAGCCCCTTTTTCCCAAATGTCCTGAAAAATGCACATTTCAGATACTTCATTTACTTTTTATTATTTCATATAGAAGAACATATCATGAGTCAACGACCCTTGTCTAAAAGCAGATGTCCAAATTCTCTTGTTTAAATTCTCTTCCATATATATAAACATCAAAGACATAAAGAAAATCAATTTACTTTTGTATCTTTATTAGTGCACTATAATTATACATCATATTGAGATTCAAAATGGCACATTCATACCTGAACACCTCATTTGGTATACTCCCCTACATTCTATCTTGCTCCTCTTTTTTGAAGAGAATTAAATATAGGTCATACATGTTATAGTTCACTATGATGATGTTTTTCCTAATTATAAAAACTATTTTGAGCCCAATAATTGCCATTTCTATTTTAAGACATTTTTTCCCATATATGTTGCTTTTGAGCATAAAGAACCATTTCTTGCAATGTCTTCAAAGAAAAATAAGTAAGTCAAATTCTATTTTAGGTCTAATAAGCCCACTACTTTAACTTTTCACACATATGCACACACACGCACACACATGCACCTAAACACACACACACACACACACACACACATACACTTTCTCAAACTTTACCTCCTAATAAATCTACATTACTTCACTAATTGTGACAAATATGAATAAAATATAACTGGTTATTAATAGAAAAAATTAGATATAAGGAATATGTCTCTGTTCAATCTTCATAACTTTATTGTAAATCTAAAGCAAACTAAAATAAAAACTTTTGCAAAATATGAACACTGGTCTAGATTTCTTTATTTCCTATCTTCATCAGTTTTGCCATAGGCTACTGAGACTGAACTTCTTTTTTCAAAATAAACTACTCTTTAACAATAACTAGTGTGTTGATACCGCTCAGGTACAATTTGTGATATAGTTTCTCCTATTTCACCTTATTTAACATTTATGGAAGCTTTCTGAGGCATAAAAGCAGATTTGCTCCTGATGAAAAGATAAATTTAAAAGTTTACTCAATTTATCCAGGTCCCAGAATTATTAAGAAGCAGAGCTGAGTGGATAAGCCAGCTTTTATGATATTTCACTGAGCATTTCTTGCTATTCTTCTTAAGAAAAGGCATATAACTTTAAAGAATGAGAATACCTTTTCCTTTAATTATAGTCAGAGAGCAAAACATGTCACCATACTAGTTTTGAATGGTAAATATCACCATTGTAGTTCGTAAAACCATGATGATAATGTACCTTCCTAGGTGATATAGGTAGTAAGAACTGGACAATTGATTGTAGCTTTTTATATAGTTTATTTCTCAGGAAATGAGGTAAAGTTAATGGATTTCATGGTGAGCAACCTCGTTATTAAGCTCCCAAAATACCACCAGGCAGTACCCAAGTAAAGAGTGCAATATTCCCTGCAATTCAGTGGCTCTGTTTATAAGCAATGGAAAACAGTTATACAAGACATTGATAGGTGTTCTTCAATGTCTTGATGAGCTTGGGAGGCTATTATTTTGTTTTTGTTAATCATCTGATTTCAAGATTTTAACAAGTTATGGAAAACTAACTCACTGCCAGAAAAATCTGAAAGGAATTGTTATGATATCACATTTGACTAAGTTGCCAGTACTAGTGAATAAAGTACTGAGAAATATTTAAACCAGTGTAAATTTGTATTTTTACTCTTAAATTCATACAAATCAGTAAGTAGTGTAATTAATTCCACAATACCGCATTATAAATAACTGGAGCATAATTTTCTCAGTTTCAGAAGAGTTGATGAGGTTGCAACAGACTCAGATTAATTCTGAGGAATTTGCACACACAGTTTACTCAATAATTACTGATAGCTCATTCATACCTATCCCTCACCGTGTTTACTTAGTAGTTTTATATTTTTAATCATAATCTCTTGGAGGCTTACCAACAGGATTACACAATTCTGACTACCTGCTACCTTTGTGAGAACCATGAAAAGGTAGAGTAAACCCAAGTATTATCCTTTTGACTGGGCTCTGGGAACCCCATTGAATGAGATCTAATCCCGTTGTGTCCTACCCAAGAGAACCTTTGAGACAGGCTCAAATCAGAAGAGTTTATGAATGATAAGAAGACCCTAGAAAGACAAATAAACAGAAGAATCCAAAGAAAATGATCCAACACACTCTTTGGCAGAATTTTAAAAGTTATTATTATATATGCTGAATGAAACAATGAAGAAATTGTGCAACTCGGGTTATATTTATCATCCTTTATCAAGTAGACAGACCTTTCTCACTAATTAAAGCATCTTAAATTCACTAGAACTAACAAATGAATATTAATAAAAGTCATAGTTGCGCGGACTGAGAAAGCACATTTATTAGGAGTTAAAGCAAATCTTTAACTCCAAATAAATGTCTCTTATGCTGGAAGACATGTAAGCAAATGCTGTATTAGAGACTGGACTGTCCTAGAGAATCTTGTAACAACTGGTACAAAAAGAAAGTTTAACTTGAAAGATTTTTATAATCTGTGATATATGTCAGGACATTTTAAACAAGAAATCCAGAGCTAATATTGATTCTGCTTAACTAAAATTACTGGAGGGTAAATGCCAGGTCCTCCAGAGAGAATGCAAAGATTAGAAACCACCAGAAGCATTGGTCAGAGATCTAAAGTTACTGGAAAACAAGGTTAGTGTTTGGTCACTGGTATTCACCCAGTCAATGTTTGGCTATAATAGGAGACACAGATCAAAGGGAAGACACTGCTAGACATGTAATTCAAGGGCTAGAAGACACATGAGAGATGGGTCAGGAGATGGCAGCCATTAATTGGGAATCTTGGCATCTGATGTCTTTTTGAAGATGACCTGAATTGGGATATAGGGAGTAGCAGGAACAAAGTGAGTTTCCTGACAGATCTAGACACAGGGAGTCAGGAGGAGGTCAGCAAGAGGTTTCTCAGTCACTGAGCTCATTGCAGCCTGTTTGGCAGCTGGTGGGTTCACCACAGTTCTCTTGGCAGTGGTCCAGAAATCAAGTTGGCAATGATTTAATAAGCAGGAGTGCAGAGCCGCCAGAAGAGAACAAGAGATAAGAAAAGGAATGTAGCAATAACTCCCCAAAGAGCAAGGGTTGCTGAAAGACATGAAGTAACAGAATGAGTTTCAGAAGAGTTAGATACTTTCTCAAATTTAACTCTCAAATGTGATCATTACATTCCAGGTCAGTTTCCAAAATATACTTACCACTGTCTTGCAGTCCCTCAATTCTGTCCTGCTGAGATTCTTTTACCTGATGGCATTCCCTTAATAGTGGTTCAGATGCCAATGAAAATACAGCATACAGCCTTCTCAGATAGTGTAACTCAATTTTTTAACATTCTTTTACTAGCTCTTCATCCTTATTATTATATTCAAGGAAGAGCTAGGGTTATAACTTGTCAAAATGGAATTATTTTTCCAGGTTATACTGCAAGAGGGAGGGAGGATACAAGTATTCTTATCTGGAATTGGTGGATACAACACATCAAAGGGTGGGCTAGAGGCTCACAAAGCAAGGCTGACTTCTCATACTTGAACTGTTGAACTTTTAACAGTTCTGGTTAGAGGCGAAAGAAGAAAATGCAAATGTGGTGGGCTTTTTATAAAGTCTTCAAAATAAAATACTCTCATTTATTCTAAAATTATATCTAGATTATAATTCCATGTAATATCACCACTTTAGGTGTGATGGTGCATGCCTGTAATACTAGTACTTGGGAAGCTGTACTTGAGAGAGGAGGATTGCAAGTTCACATCCATCCTCAGCAACTTAATGAGGCCCTCCACAAGTTAGTGAGAACCTGTTGAAAAAATAGCACTGGGCATGTAGTTCAGGGTTAGAATGTCTTTGGGTTCAATCTTCAGTATCAAAAAAGAAGAGAGAAAGAAAGAAAGAAAGAAAGAAAGAAAGAAAGAAAGAAAGAAAGAAAGAAAGAAAGAAAGAAAGAAAGAAAGAAAGAAAAACAAAAAGCCCATACACTATCAACTATCATGTGAAATTCAAATTAACTGTAATGCTCTCTAACATGAGGTGAATCCCAAAGTCCTGACAGATTTTGAAAATGTCTCTACAGACCTTTGTAAGCAGTGAATTCACCAGGATTTGTTTGGAGTCTGCTCTTCTTTCTGCTTTATTCAGATTTGGATTATGATTTCATTTGAAGAAAAAAACATATCTGTTCAGATCACACTGTTGTTTAAAGGATTGCATCCTATGTGTCCATACCCACACTTCTATCACATGGTATTAGTATCATGCCAACTCCTCAACACCACTGAGTTTTGTTATCATTATTTGCTTTTTGCAATTTTGATGTGGAAAACATCACCTTTTTGATCTAATAATTAGATGCTAAGTGATTACTGAGGTTTCTTATTTTGGCATACTTTTACTAATTGCTTAGCTATGTAATTTTTGTATCTAAATTGTAAATTTTAGCATCACTTGTTAGATATCTATTTCACAAAAGGGCATGTTTTCCTAAGAAACTGGAAGAATATGAATGTTTTCAGACAGAATAGTTTCAGGGGATTCTTTACCAATAAACCAAGTATTGCTTTAAAACCTATATCGTGAGTTTTTAGGAAAAAATAAATAAAATGTATTCTTGGACTTACTACTTACGGAATAATATTCAGAGAGTTGCAATTGGACCCCAAAAGCTGATATACTTTGAGTATGCCCTTAAAAAGCTTTGTTAGGGATACAGTGGATAAGACAATTGGCATCTACTAATTCTTAAAGTCTCTGATTAGATATATCTACATCAAGTCTACACAAATGCATTGTATCAGAGGAGATCTTAGACAGTCTTTTTTCATTAAAACTTCCTGTTGAAAGCTCTTTCTTGTCCAGAAAACAATCCCCGCTCCCACCCTCACACACCCATATCAAATTGCTTTGAAATTAGATGAAGCAGTTATAGAATAACACATTAGATTATAGCTTTAGTAATGCTTTTCTTCCCTATTAAAAATCATTAACATGGATGTAGATATAGAACAGATGCCCGTCTATAGATGTAGACAATTCAGGAGAACTGCCATCCATGCAAATGAACTATGGTAAATTGGCACCTAGAATAGTGCTCAGTACAAAACAGTGACTCTAAAACACTTTTTGAATGATATTGTTGGATGAATGAGTTTGGAGGTGCAATTTTCAAGAAAAGTACCAAGTTATGTTTTATCAACACAGTTTTAGCACTGAGCACCTTTTTTCTGTTCTCTCTTCCTGTCTTTCCTTCCTTTCTTCTTTTTCATCCTCTCTCTGCACTACTGAAAAGGAAAGAAAAGTGTGTTTTAGTACACTGTTTCATCCTAATAATAAATAGAGTAATGGAGAGTCTGTTTATCTATAGGAAACAAGATGTCAAGTCTGCTTTAAAATATAGCAATCTTTTCACCCTGCAGTTGAGAGAGCTCTGTAATCAATTCATAAATTTGTAGTACAGATATATCTTGCAAGCCATTATCATCTCCAGAGATGCAGTTCGTGCTGAATTGACAATACCAGGTATTTATCAACCAGTAAGAATTTCATCAAGAAAATGGAAAGTGCTCTTCTATTGTAATGAGAAATGGAGGTGCATCAATACAGCTGCCATTAGAACAAACGGGAACCAGGAATGTGCTTTGTGGGGGCTGCAAAACATTTTCCTATGTGTTTTCTCTTTCTATTGTGTACTGAGATCTAATGACATATTCTATTTATATTGTGATCCAGAGGAAATATGTATGGAATTAAGAGAAACAGAAAAGTGTAGAGGCAGCAAAATTGTGTGTGTGTGTGTGTGTGTGTGTGTGTGTGTGTGTGTGTGTGTGTTTCATGTCTGTATCTATCTGTGTCCTCTCAATTAGTTTCTGTAACCACTGGACTTAAGTACCTAGACAAGCTAAATTCTTCCTCTGATGGTTCTCTGCAAAACTCTTTATTAAGTAAACTTTATTTCTTTAGGTCATGAAAACAAGATGATCTTAATCATTTTCAATAAAGCTATGGTTTCAGGTTAAAAAATACCTTGCTGATCCCACTTCCTGGAGTGTGACCAATATTGCAAACTCTACATCCTTCCTTTAGTTTTTAAATCATTGCCAAGGGATACAAAGAGTTCAAGAACAAAATTGATTATTTTGTGATTTGTTTTTTAGAGAAGGTGAATGCCTTTTGACTTTGGATGAGAAAATAAGGCAATGGAAGGGGAAATACAGGCTAGAACATCTGTAATCTGGCTCTTGCTGTGAGTTAAGGAACTACAAGTGCATGTTCCTGGACATCTGATTGCAATCAAGCAGGTGCATGACAGGCACTTGCATGAAAGGAAGCATAAACTCCCGTAATTGAATTTTTTTTTTATTTCTTGAAATTTTCCTGTGAAACTTTTTTCTAGAATCATCTTGATATGACTGTTTTTGTTGAAAGGAGGCATGTTTAATTTTGCTACATAATTTTACATATATGTTGTGATGGACTTGATTTGCATACTTGTAATTAGCAAAGCAAAACATAATGTAGGCAATACTGCATTTGTTCACAGGTATAATTTAAAAAGCTTGGCACTTTATCATATTCTCCAGTGAAGCATCAAATAATTATATGGTGTTTATTATTAACTAT
The DNA here is from genome assembly GCA_004027655.1 of Graphiurus murinus. Lineage (NCBI taxonomy): Eukaryota > Metazoa > Chordata > Mammalia > Rodentia > Gliridae > Graphiurus > Graphiurus murinus. The sequence continues at coordinate 71,499 of PVLC010003540.1, read as the reverse complement.
ATATTTAGATTTATGTAGTATGGGCTTTAAGGAATTCACCAAGTAGTGTTAAATACATTTTGGGGGGGGGGCCTATGGAGTTCAGTGATGCTATGCTTATATTAAATTACTATAGAAAGTAGGTTTGGATTACTTTTCTGACACTGAAAAGTTGTAGCATTTGACTGAAAGATCTATATATCAAATGTTCAATTTGTAGGTGTTTCTATGGATCAAGTGAGGAACCTTTATCAGAATGATGTGTTTGACTCTACCCTGTCAATACCAAAGGGCTATTCTTCATTCCATCCTTGTCGTGATATGAACTTTGAAGATTTTCTGTTAACTCATCCTGCAATCTCCCAGTAGCAGCATTTTGTGGGTATGGCACATTTTATAGGTGCCTTATGTGCAGTAAATGCCTGCTCATGACATCTTGGAGACTCAGATGTCACATAAAGGGCACTCACCCACTTGGAAAAGGTTACTGTCATCCACAATATGAAAGTACTAGAGTGTGCACAGGACATGAATGTTTTCATTAATCCAAAGGATTTTCCCTAATCAATGCTATTTATCAAGACAATTGCTAGACACCTCAGAGTTTGTATGCATGTGTATGTATGCATATATATCATATATTTTCTTATACTATATTTTAAAGTGTATTCTTAAATTCATTGTTAGACATCTATTAGCACAAATTAGATAAGTCAGAAATGGAAATAATGCATTTTTGTCTAAATATACATCTCAAAATTTGAACAGTTGCATTTCTAATAAGAACATAAAAATAATCATAGCAAACATGTCAGCAATAATTGATATCCATTAATCGTATATGCTCATTTGATTAAGAGAATGCATTCGAAGTGCAGATCAATTTCCTATGCAAAAGAAGTAATGAATCAGTGAAAATGACGTGAAATATCCAAGTAATTTGAGAGATGAAAAATGCTTGGACATTGAACAAGGTAAAACAAATGTTTAAGAAATCCAATGCTAAATATGTCAGAAAAGTTACAGAATTGACAATGATTTGTATTTTGCATCTCTTGTGAAACTTACAATTAGGGATACGCTGATGTCCCAATTTGTAGTTATGTGGTTTAATAACCTTCAAAAAGTAAGCAAGATGTTTGCAAGGTATTGATTGAGTAGATTTGTACTGAAAGTTAGTAAACAAAATAGTCAAATAAGGAAGATATTGAATATTTCAAGGGAAGAAGTCTGGATTTCTCTACATGACTGTGAAGGGCACATCCAGGTGCTCTTCCTACATTCTCAAACTGATTATGCCTGTCACTTTTGTTAGCTTAAGAATTAAACACATCGCACTTTCTTACCACATAATTTAGAAGGATCTATCTGAAATTTCAGACTCTGCCATTTTATATTTTTACTTATCAAATGAATTAAAGGAGTTAGAAGAAGTAAAAGATGATGTTAAAACACCTAGAGGAAGCCGGGCGTGGTGGTGCACGCTTATAATCCCAGAATTTGGGAGGCTGAGACCGGAGGATCCGGATTTGCAGCCAGCCTCAGCTACCTAATGAGGCATTCCGCAACTTAGTGAGACCCTGTTTCAAAATAAAGAATAAAAAATAGGGCTGGGAGCGTAGCTTGGAGGTAAAATGCCCCTGAGTTCAATCCCCAGTACTGCAAAAAAAAAAGAAAAAAAAAAAAAACACCTAGAGGAGAATGTTGCTGTTTATCCTTGCATTACTGCTGGCATATTACATACAGCAAAATAAATAAATAAATAAATTAATTAATTAACTAATTAATTAATTAAATATGCTTAGCTACCCCTCCTGTTCCCCTTAAATATTTGGTCAGAATCTAGAGTAAATCCAGTCTATGAATGGCTGGTTAATAAATCCTAAAAAGTATATTTGCAAGTTCTTTCCAGAAATAATCTCATAAGAGAGTTGGGCTACTTTTTGTCACATGGACCACTTTGAATTTTACTGTTTCAGCAAATTGCTGTGATTTATAAGTCTTGGAGAAATATTCATCTCTAATTAGAGATCCATCTGGCTGAGTTTACTCTGTTTTTGGAAAACAACCAATGCTTGCTAAACACATTTTATACCTACCCAATGTGGTTGACCCTGATGTTGGCAAAAAGTCTAATATATTGAACATATTGGCAAAATATCCAGTTCCACTCTTTCCTCACTGCTCTCCAGCTGTTTTGGCCTCCTTTTGATCTGCATCCTCCTCAAATACCTGCCTCTGACCTTGTCCTTCAAGCTGAAAACACACCTTCCCCAAGTGATCACAAGGTGCTCTTCTAATTCTTATAGGTACATAATTCAAGTGTCATTTTATAAGACAAAATACTCCTGATCTTGCTGAAAGTAACCATTGGCTCTCTTTATAATACCATTTTATCCTCTTTAACTACTTTATACACTGTACTATTATCATATTTCTTTTTTAGTATTCACCACTTATTTTCTGTCACTCACTTTCTAAGGTTGAGTTACTTAATACTGTATCCCCAGTACCCAGAAAAAAGTTTAGCACATGAAAGAAATTCCTGGTTTACAGAATGATTTAGCATGCTGAAACATCTTCAAAAGATACCCATGTAGTCATCAAATGATACCAGAAAATATGGCCTGAGTTACCCAAACTGCAATAGTTCATACGTTTAAATAGGTTCTCTGGGTCTTTCATTGCCATGACCAAAATATGACAAACAATTCAAAGGAGGAAAGATTTATTTTTGATCAAGATATGTATCCAAGGTTTCAATTCATGATCAGCTGGATCCATCGCTTTGGGCTTGAAGTGAAGAAGAACACCATGGAGGAAGGGAGTGGTGGAGGAAAGCTGCTCAACTCCTGGCAGAGAGAAAAGGTAGGGGGGAGGAGAGAGAGAGAGAGAGAGAGAGAGAGAGAGAGAGAGAGAGAGAGAGAGAGAGAGAGAAAGAAGCAGAGAGACGAGCATAGAGGAGAGTTTCCACTGCCTTCCAACAGTGCATTCAGATTATGAATTCATTAATGGATTCATCCACTGCTTACAATTCTCATGATCTAATCATTTTCAAAAGCCCCACTTTTGAACATTGTTGTATCCAGGATTAAGCCTTCAATACATGATGTGTTGGGGGGATTCCAGACATTCCAGATCCAAACCATAACATGACCATTTCAGGGAGCATAGTCCAGAAAAACAAAAAGGATATCATTGGTTTCATCATTTAAATGATGAATGGAAGGATGACTAAATGGACATGTCACTACATACATTTTAAACATTTCTCTCCACTCTCTTCCTGCTTGCATGATTTCTCACAAGAAGATCATTCTGATTCTCATCCTGGATCCTCTATAGATTGGGTATCTTTTCCTCTGCTTTTTTTTTTTTTAAGAATTTACTCTATCTTTTCTCCTGTTTGAATATTACATACCTAGTTACACCTAGATATAATTTTCTTTTGTTTTTCTTTTTTTAAATGTGCTTTTGTTGGTGCATTATGGTCTCACATCATAATATATATCATGTTGACAATGACATACATGCACACAGCACTGTTTTTCAATCTTATTTTCTGGGTCCTGAGCCTCCTGAATCTCTGGTCTAAATTTTGAAAAATCTCAGCCATTATTTATTCAGTTATGTCTTCTGTTTATTTGTCTCTTCTATTTTCAGTATTCCAATTAGGATTATGTTACACCTTTTAAAATTATTCCATAGTCTTTGTTTGTGAGTTCTGTTTATCATTGCTACCATTTATATCTCTGCACTGTAGTTTGGTAAGTTTCTCTTGACCCATTTTCAAACTCACTGATTTTTTTCCTTGGCCATGTCTAGCTTCCCAAGACCATCAAAGAATACTTTGTTTCTTTTGTATTGCTTTTAATAATGTAGCATTTTTAAAATTATTTCTATCTCTCTGTTTACATTGCCCCTCTGTTCTTATACATAGCTTCCCCTCCCTCTCTCTCCTTTTCTTTTAAATTTATGAACATATTCTTTGGAATTATTTTAAATTCCCCGACTGATCATTTTAACATCTATGTATGATTTTCTCTGGAGGCTTTGCTGTTATTTTTATTTTGGCTCTTTGGTTTAGGCATGCCATTTAATTTTTTATTGTAGAAAGTCAGCCATACTACATCTGGTAATAAAAATGAACATAAATATCCCTCTGGCATAAGATTTGAAGTTAATCTGGCTAGAAATTGAACTGTGTTTAATATTTGCTATAGCTATAGATCTGTAGATATGAAAGTTTTCCTATTTCTGTAGCATCATGGATTTTTTTCTCCCCACTTGGATTTTTGACTTTCCAACGAATTCCTCTTCAGGGAGAATCTCCTTCAAGTAGCTCTTTCATCTGTAATCCACTGTTATTATACTGGAGCCTTGCTGGTAGTAAGGTAAAGGAGAGAGGAAGCCTCCTATAATCTTATAATTAAATCCCAACGTTTTAATTGGACTGGGTCCTTAGCTGTGAACTTCCAAGTGTTACCTCTCCCACTTAAGTGAGCCAGGAATGTTAGTGGGAGCTAAAGAGGGAGAAGTATCCTTTCCTCAGTTTGGATATAGTTCTGGGAGTCTTTTCTCCTAGAGAGTGATTTTTGTTAGGGAAGAGATTCTAAGCTGACTAGAATTACTAGAATTACTCCTCCCTTTTCCCCAGCAGAAATTTGCCATGTGAAACTGGTAGTATTCTTGGAAGTGAAACCTATAAAGTGTGGGCTATCCCCATATGGCGCCCAAGGAGGTTTTTGTATTCATGCTAGACCACACTCAGTCTCCAGGAATTTCTCACAACTATCATTTTAGTGTTTCTACCAAGTTATGGTTTCATCAGCTTTTGTTCAAAGAAAATAAAGGGAATAGAATATTGGTATGCATAAGATGAAAGAATCCAATAAACATAATATTTAGCAAAAGAAGCCAGATACCAATCCTTTGGTAGATACATTATAGATTCATTTTAAAGTTCAAGAATAGGCAAAACTATTATAAGTCTCAGATTTCAGAATAATGGCTATATCATTGGAGTAATGGTTTATGTGTAAATAGTGTGTATGCTATATTCAAACTCAAGTATCATTTTAAAATCGTGTTTAAATAAACATAGATGTAACTGAGATAAAAGGCAGGCGAAGCCAAGGTGTGATTTACTCATTAGGATCAGGATCAGGAGAGGGTCTAGAAAAGGCTTCCAAAAAAATAGAAAGTTTGAATGTCATCAACTTATAATACCCAGGAGAGCCAAGACAGCAGCACAGATATGATTATAAGGGGCTCTGGCATTCTGCCTCAGTGTCAGGAATCTTATGGGGTAAGATTGGGTCTGAGAATCAGAGGCACATGCATTGTCTAAAAGGAACAGCTGCTAGTTGGCTTCTAGCCACCCTTATCTTTTGTGCATGCCAGTAGTTTCTGGGTATCCCCATTCCTCCAAAAATTGAACATTCATGTCTTTAAAGTTCAGATGTAATTTGTGAAATATATACCCCAGCACACGTCACATCAAATGTGGGGAAAAACACATCTTTATTTGAGATTTGCCCCACAATATATGACTTCAGTGAACTCTGACAGTTCATGTCAGTCCTGTTCACTTCTGTATCTTTTGAGCCTGATACATGGTTTGGCACCTAGAAGAAGACAAATGTTTGGCTGAATAAATCATCAGATTAATAAATGAACTTGGAGTGTGTTTCAAAAGTAAGTATGAGCTTTCAAGAAGACAGGAGAAGTACAACCTGATCTGGATGATGATAATATGTGAAAGGTTGCCTGGGGAGGGTGATTATAAAAAGCACCTTCATATAGCATATCATTGCAGAAGCTTAGTGTTTTCAATAATTAGCAGAAGGGGCCAAAGCCAGAGAGGCAGAAAGGAGAAAGACAATGAAGCGAAATGCATATCTTGCTAAGGGGTTTGAAGTTTTATCTTACGGGAGTGGATCACATGAGCCATGAGAGGCTTACGCAGAAATGCACTGGAAGTAAGAGCAATCATTGCTAATCTTGTCTTTTCTCCATAACTTCCACCAAAGGATGTTTCGGATTTCTTGATTACATAGGAAAACAAGTCTCTAGACTTCTAAACAGCTTAAGGAATGAACTATCAAGCCATCTACCCTCCCACCAGGTGAAAACATGTGGTTGAGTATCACCTGTCCTATCTACTTAACTTGTGAGCATTTTAGGCCATTAGAATAAAGTCACAAAAAGAAAGACCGATAAACCAGATTCTTATTTCTGACAATCTCCTTTATTATAGTATGAATCAAATACATTTTCCCCACACCTGAGAAACATTGAATAGCACTGTAGGACAAATTTTTATGCATGATTATTCATGCATAAAAACTGGAACGAGGAAGTTACTGGCCTCCTTGCACAGAGCAAGATGGACGGCAGGTGCCGAACAGGGGCTGAAGTTGGCAGCCACTGGAAAGAGGCTGCAGAGGTCTGAGGCTCCCAGACACAATGTGGACCGTTTGAGGACCATAGGTCAAGCAACCCGAGGGGCGGCATCCGTAAGTGAAAATGCCCTGAGGACGGCAGCTGCTGGGCAAGCAGGGGAGTGGGCGATAGCCACTGGACACACAGCCAGTGGGCTGGAAACTATTGAATTGGGGACTCAGTGGATTGCAGTTGCCGGGCACACAGTTCAGAGGTCTACAGGATCCTGGGAGGCAGGAGCTAGAGAAGAAGGAAGAAGCAGGCAGAAAACTGGTTCCTTGGCAGGGCCTGGGCACATAGTATGTAGTGGAGGAGCAGCAGGAGGTCTCCAAGTTGTCCGGCTGGCAGCTGGCTGGCTGGCCACAGCTATTCTGGCAGTTGTCTGTGGCCCAGGTCCCATCTTGACATCTAGTGGGTAAGTAGAAGACATCTCCACAGCTCACATTTGCAGGGCAGAAGGCAGTGGAGGAGGTGAGAGGAACATGGGCAGAATTTCTGAGAGATCCTGAGTTGCAGTTTCCAGAGAAGGAGTTGTGGCAAGACATCCTGAAGTTTCAAGAGCAGAGTAGGCTGTGGGTGAAGGAGGGAAGCAGTTTGCATTCTGACCCTCGCTTGCTGATCCCTTTATATATCCCTAGAGACTGGCAGCTCTGCGTTCAGACTCTTCCTCCTGGTTGCATAAGGCTGCATCAGACCTCCTGATTATAGCCCAGGATGTGGGGCTCCCACCTCCCATAAAACTACACGTTCCTTGCCATGCCTTCCATCGATCAAATTTATCTCTAAGCCAGTGCAACTAAATTTTAATAGGATGCCTCCTTAAATTATCCAACCCAGACACTTTTGAAGGCTGTGAACAATTCCAATCAACATTGCATAAACTTTAAAAAAAAAATTCCTCCCTTGAAATTGTTCTTAAAAGTTGTAGCAATCTTCTTTGAAAAAGTGTCAAATGATCTTTCTTTAAAGAGAAATTCTATTCTTTTGAGAAATTATTGAAAGTAACTCGGAAGCTAGACTCTTCCCAAAGAATGTGAAAATCCCACAGAGCAGAGTTTAAATTACTAAAATGTGGAAAATCTTAGTGTGCTCTGCTGTGTTTCAAAATCCTAGTAGAAAATGACTTCTCATCCACATATCTTTATTCAGAAAAGCCTGTGCTCATTTTATTAATTTCAATAAGTAAGGTAGGCCAAGTTGAAAGCTTGGTTTTTATCTAAGGGATTCTTAAACCTAGATAATGAAATTGGGCTCAGCTACAATTATGCATTTCAGTGTGCATAAAAGCAAATAAATAAAACCCCTTAGAGAAAGTTGGACAAAATGACATTTTCCACATTATTATAGGTTTATTATTGAATTACTATTCATATCACAACCAAAACTATCATTCGTATTTAAAAATTATTTACTGATTAAAATATGCCAATTTACAAAAGGGACCTTCCAAAACTCCTTTACACAGGCAATCACATCAAAATATGTGTACAATTTTCCCAAGTTTAAGTAATTTGAAGGCTATTTGGGAATATATGTTTCTGTAAAAATTGTTTTAAAAAGTGTAATTTTGGCGGCGTATAGTGGCACACACCTGGAATCTCAGTACTTGTGAGACTGAGGCAGGAAAATCTCACGTTCAAGGTCAGGACAGTAACTTATGAGACCCTGTTTTGAAACAAAAGGGTGGAGGGTGTAGCTCAGTGATAGAATGCCCTGAGTTCTATCCCCAGTACCACAAAAAGAATGAACAATTGTGATTTACTTCAACTGCTCAGTTGTATTTTTCATATACTGATATATCCAGTAACTTCAGTGGCTATTTTAATGGGAATTTATCTGCTGAGCCTAGATTCCACTTCCCTTTGGCTAAAAATCTAATTTAAATCACATTTTATTCTATTTTAATGTTCAATCGACATAGCACACTTATTGAGTATCCCTCCATCCAGAACAGTAGAAATTTGAAATAGAAAGTTAGTTTCTCTCTGAGGCAATACAGGTATATTTTATGACCAGGGGTAGAAATGTGAAAATAAAATGATCTAGTCTCTGATATTCTGCACCAACATATAGGAGTTATCTCAAATTTTAGGTCAGAGGCTATTACCCTTTGATGATGAGTACCTGCGGTGATTGAGGATCCCCAGTCACCCCACTTTGCCCTGAGACCTCATCACCTGACTTTCTGTACACAGCTGCTAGAGTCTTCTTGAGAAATCCGGAATGCATCAGCAGAAGAGCGTTAGTAATAGGCAAAGCCATATTTAAATGAATGCTTATCAAATTTATGTGTTGGTGCTGTTTATGTCTGCTCTTGCCTATATAAGCAAAAGCCCAACACCCACATCATTGATACATCAGTGTAATGTGTATGCATACATAGGCATTGTGACGTGGTCTGTGTATACATGAATGTTTTTCCTCTGATGATGAGGAATGTCAGGATGTCAACTAAGGGGAAACTAGCATGCAGTTAGTGCTTCCTCTGTCATATCTTTTGGCATAGGCACCCACATAAGCAGTGCCACTTTATCCTTGTGATTCTAGGAGACAAATTTTACTCTGCCAAGGATTTATATGAGGAAACTTGAGATGTAGAAAGGAATAGCAATAGATATGAAGAGAAGCATTAAAATAAAGGTTCCTTGTGTCCCCAAACATCTCTTCCTCCCAACACCCAACATGATATTGTGTAGAGTTGTATTGATACCATCATTTCATAACTTCATGAATCTAGGGATTTTCATAATTGCTCTGATCTTCAGTCACTATAAGGATCAGTTTATACACACATATTAGAAGCACACAAAATATTCACAACTTGCATAAAATAGAGTGTTCTGAAGGTAAGTTGTACCTGAATACCTGCTAAATTGTTAGTACTTCATAGTGGCCATGCTATAAAAGGGAAGGGCATATTTGGATATAACATCAACTCCCTCATTAGCAGGCTGCCATAAATTGCAGCCTTCTGGCTCCTCTTCTGATGCAAGAGTCTAGAGATAGTTGAAAGAACTGAGCACCCTGTGTGATCCTCCAGATTCACCTACTTGGTTCCACTTTCTTCAGTGAATCAGGGGTCCTTACCTCCAATACTCTGAAGGAAGATTGTGAATTTCTCCATGTTATATGTAAAGAATCTTCAGAGCACTTCAACAATAGTGATGTACAATGAACAAGACACTTTTCATTTAATTCAGCATACATTTATTGAGCATCTAGCATGTGAAGAACATTATGACAGGAGCTGTCATTGATACCAAGTCAAAATTGGGTTCTGTTCCCGACATCCCCTGTCTTGTAGGCGTGATAAGAAAAGTACATAATCAATGTCAGTGTTTACAAGTGCTGTAAGTGATATGTAGAGAATGGCCAACATAGCTCATTAACCTTACCTGAAAGTTGACATTTGATACTAATTTTGATGGGTAGAAGGAAATAGCTGGTATTTGGGGGAAGAGGGATGCATTTCAGGCTATGAGAAAAGATATGAAAGCAGAAAAAATGACAACACAGCACTTTAAGTGGAGGGTTCTTAAAGGCAAGTAGTAGTCACTGAACTGAGTTTTGCTTGAGAAATCTCATTGGATCATCAGGGGAGTTGATAGATACTGTTTTAAAGACATGGTGCACCAGTAATTGCTTTCAAAATGAGAGTGCTGAAGTTAAATGACATTGTAGATAGAAAAATGGGAAAGCTAATTTTAATGCTTTTCCTATTTTGGCCTTCTAAAATTATGTCTGTTCATCTATTTTCTCTTTTTGTCAACACTGTTATCATTCAAAGTTGGTTTTATTCCCCTTTGGTGAATTGCTTACTGCTATCTTTGACACTATCTTTATTGTCTTCTCTTTTACTTCAAAAATTTATTTATAGTAATACTCCTAAACTAACTTTATCATAAGATTCTCTTACTTAAAATGTTGCTTACTTCTTTTTGTCCACAGGAATTGTCCAGACACTGGACCAACCCTCCTCAGCTTCCTAATAAATATTCTCTTTTTGCTTTTTGGTTTGCCTCTTCATGTCTCCCACTACCACACCCATCCTTTTTTTTCATATTATTTTCTTATTTATGTCATACTCTTTCTCTACTTAGGAATAATGCTGAAATGTTATCGATCTTTCAAACAAATGTAGTGGTTTGGATTTAGAATGCTCCTTTACCCCCTACAGAAACAAGGTAGCAGTTTTGGAAGTTGGGCTTGATTGCTAAGGATGAGTTCCTGGGAATGTGGTCTTGAGGATTATATAAGATCTCTCCTCCCCCTCCTCTCTCCCACTCTTACATCCAGCCTCTATGATTTGAGATCAGCATCCTTATACTCTTCTTCTCTCTGCTTCCCATTGCTATGCTCTGAGTTCCCCAGTCCCTGTCTGACGTAGGGTAAACCTTGAAATCTCCAAAAAGTGTGAGCAAATAAATCTTCCTTTCTCTAAGTTGTGGTCAGTTGTTTGTATTATAGTAGTGAGAATGTTGACAGACAAGTCAAGTAAATTAGCTCTTTTTTGGTAAACATATTCTAGATCATTTCTGCCAACCTAAACCTCTCCAACCTTTGAATGTGTATAATTATCACCACTTAATTCTATCTCACAACTTTAAGTAGTCTCTCTCTATGTATTTCTCTCCTTCCTTCCCCCTCTTATGCACGCATGCATACACACACACACACACACACACACACACACACACACACATCCTTTGCCTTGCAAGAAAAGCATTCTATGTGTTACTTCCCAACTGTACTTTAGGGCTCTTATTACCTACTAATTACTGAACCCTTATTATCCTTATTACATACCAGACTGTATTCTACAACCTGAAGATTTCCCTTTAGCATTTCTTGAAAGGCAAGATTAGTTGATAAACTCCTTCAACATTTGTTTAAGAAAGTTTTCGTCTTTCTTCAATTTCTAAAGTGTGGGTTTTCTGTTGATAGTGTTCTTGTTTGAAGGGTTTTTTTTTTTTTTTTCTGTCAGCACTTTGAATACATCATCCAATGTTTGATTGGCCTGCAATGAATCTGCTGATAGTTTCATGTAGATTCCAAGGTTTGTTGTGAGTCACTTTATTTTGTTGTTTTCAAGATTCTCTTTGTTTTTGACTCTCAGTAGTCTTGTTATAAGAAGTTTTGTGAACACCCCTTGAAGTTCAACCTATCTGTGGTTCTTTGGGTATCATGGGTCCAAATATTCCTTTTCCTATTTAGATTTGGGAAATATTTATTATTATTTCTTTAAGTATTCTTTCTGCCCACTTTTAATTTATAATTGTCTTCTCCCGTACTTCCTGTAATTTCTATATGCATATAATAATTCACTTGATGGCATTGCATAAGTCAGGTAGACTTTCCTACCTCCTCCTCCTCCTCCTCCTCCTCCTCCTCCTCCTCCTCTTCCTCCTTCTATTCCTATCTCATTAATTTATTAATAAAACTCTCTATAGATTTTTTTCGCTAGTTTTGCCATTTTAATCTTCAGCTCCAGAATCTCTGATTAATATATATTTGGTACTGGGGATTGAATCCAGCAGCATTCTTCTTCCAAGTTATACCTCCAGCCCTTTTAAATTTTTTAGCTTGAAATAGGGTCTCTCTAAGTTGCTGAGGCTTGTTTTGAACCTGTGAGCCTTCTGTATAAACCTCTGAAGTACTGGGATTACAGGCATGTCCCAGCATGCCCAGCTGATTACTATTTTAATGATTTCCATTTGTTTGTCCAACTTCTCATATTATATATGTATTTTTATGATTTTATTTAGCTCTCTATCTTTGCCTCTTATAGCTCATTGAGTTACTTCAAAGTGAATATTTGAATTCTTAGTTGGAAAATTCATGGATCTCTATTTCTATGGTAACAATTATGGGAGATTCATTTGTTCTTGTTTTTTGTTTGTTTGTTTTGTTTTGCTTTTATTTTCTTTGTGGTGTCATTTCCTCATTCTTTTTGATTCATGTAGTCTTGCCTTCACATCTATGAATTCAAATGAGTAGACACAGTCAGGAATGGTAACACATACCTGTAATCCCAATACTTGGGAGGCTGAGATGGGAGGATCACAAGTTGCCACACACACTGATCGAGGCCAGTGTGCGGTAACTTAGATCCTATTTTAAAATAAGACTTAAAAAGGTCTGAGTGTAGGTTAGTGGTAGAATGCCTCTATGTTTAACCCCCTAAATGATAAAAATAAAATAAAATAAAAATAAAGGAGTATATATTTCTTCTAATCCTTATAGACTGGTTTTTGCAGATAGATACTTTATCTTGCAGAATTGTCAATTGATGGGACTGGCTATAGGATCATGGTAGGGGGGATTATAGCCGAGTCCCATGGTTGTCGTTGGGTCTTCAGTCAGGTATGTGTTTGGAATTGTTTTCTATTTAAATATCTCCTATTATATTGATTTTTTCTCACTTAATATTTTATTTAATGTATATGCTAATTTTACTTCTGTATGATAATTTTATTGAAGGAATTATGGCCTTATTTAGGTTTATAGTACTAAAAACATTTACCATGTCAACTGCTTTTTTAAGTAAACAGTGAATGAAAAGTCTTTAGTCTTTGTTTTCCACTATTAAGTTCATATATTTCATTTTCTCTTTATCTCAAGTTATTTCTGAGATCAGGATGAAAAAATCAACATACACATACATATATATGTATGATATATATATATAATATGTATATATATGTATATATATAAATTACACTATGAATTGATATTATTTGTTTTAATTTAATTCAGACTTTTTGGGTTGTTTCTGAAGTGTTTATTTTGATGTACAGTGTCTTTGGGTTTATACATAGAAACTCATATACACTTTCTAGAATTGTAAATTAGTACAACCACCATGGAGATCAGTTTGGAGGTTCCTCAAAAGACTAGGAATAAAACCACCATATGACCCAGATATAACATTCCTCAGTATCTTCCCAAGAGAATTGAAGTCAGAATACTATAGTGATACATGTTTATCCATGTTTACAGTGACATAATTCACAATAGCCAAATTATGGAACCAGTGCAGATGCCCATCAGCAGATGAATGAGTAAAGAAAATGTGATGTATACACACAATGGAATTCTACTCATCAATAAAAAAAGAAAAGCAAAATTACGTGATTTGCAGTAAAAATGGATGGAACTACAGAATACTAAACTGAGATCAGTCAGTCTCATAAAGGGTGGTATGTTTTTTCTTGTATGTGGAACTTTTAATTATATGAAGAGAAAACTGTAGAGTACTCAAAAGAGATTAAGGGATGGACTTAGGGAGGGGAAAAGGGAGAGCTGAAGAAGGAAACACTTCAAAATACTATAGCAAAATGCAAAGATATTACTGCCAGTTTTACATATACGTGTAGGGAAGGAGGGGTCAGGACCAGGTTGGAATGGGAGGGAAGTTCACCAAGACCTGTGTGCACATATGTTTTTTATCACACTGAACTTCACTGTGAGGTAAAATTGCAATGCACTATAATTAATTTTAAAATAATTTAAAAATTATATAATTTAATTTTAATTTTAATTATAAAATTAATTAAATAATTAATTTTAAAATAATTTAAAAATTATATAATTTAATTTTAATTTTAATTATAAAATTAATTAAATAATTAATTTTAAAATAATTTAAAAATTAATTATAGTGCATTTAAAACTTTAAAATCTATCATGTCTTTGGTTCTTTGAGAGCTTTTTTCAGTAAAAGCAAAGATTTCTATAAACCTCCCAGAAAAAAAATGAGGCATCAATCTCTTAGCTCGCTTGTCACCAAAACTTGGGTTTTCCCGCTTAACACACTTTAAAGACAGGGGAAGAATGTAGTTCACCTTACATGCCACAGAGAATGCTTCCTCAAGTATTTCCTTACATATCACAAGCAGCTCTCCTGGCTTTATACTCTGCATTCTCTAGGCACAAAGAACCCAGGAGAGACTAAAATAAATATCATTTTGGAGTATAGAAGTTTTCTAATTTCTTTTGAACATAGTAATGTTATGACAAGTCAGCTCCTTAGCAGTATCACTAAAATCAGTAGGTCCTCTTTGGAAATTTGGTTTTAACAAATCTTCATCCTGCTAGATAGAACAGCATTTAGGAACAAATGAAGACTGAGTTGGCCAAAACATTTGGTTCCTCTGAAGCATTATTTATAAGAGTTCATAAAAGAGAGAGAATCCCTCTTCTTCAGTTGAAAGACTGGCATTTCGGTGATTCAACTCCTTATCCTGGTCTCTACTATGGGCCATTCTTACATTCCAGAAAAATTGCTTTTTCTGAGTTGAGGAGATTTTTTATTACACATTTTCTCATGTTTAAAAACTTACCATTTATTTTCTGAACTAATACTTCCAGACATGGTCTATTTTATATTCAGGGAATTTAATTGGTGATGGAATACTCTAAAAATCTGAGAATTGGTGAACATAAATATTAGCTTCATCTTTTTTCACACTGGAAGTGGGAAAAAGAGATTTGTTCACTTCTTATCCTTTATTTATTTATTTTTTTATTAATTGGTGCATTGTAATCATACATATTTGTTAGGTACAAGCGGGTAAAGGCATATATGCACACATTTCTCATTTAACTCCTTCCCCAATTCCCACCCTACTCCCTCGCCCTCCCTCCTTCTCAAGTTCAGTTTAGTGATTGAATTTGATATATTTGTGAAAGTACCTCAAGGACAGGGGGAAGGGGGAGGGGGTGAACTCTAATGCACATGAAGTACTTCTTATGTTTTTTTTTTTATCTCACCAAAAGCTCCTCCTCCAGAGGAATACAGAGCCTTCCTCAAAAGAATGGAAGGCACTCTCCTATTCAGAATATACATGAATTTGATCATGTATCCAATGACACTTTTGACCTAAAAATACAAGGATCCTAATATTATACATACTTTGAATGGGATATAAATAGCACCAATGCTATAGAGGAACTATGTTTGTAATAAAGAAGGTAGTGCCTTTCATAAGAATCACTCACTCGATACCTAGAATTTCAGCATTAGGCTTTAATAGTCATACATACAATTGAAGAAATGAGAGACAAAGGCTCAGACTAGGGTGACTGGATCATACAATACATTTGTCAACCACCCAGCTTGCCTTCATGTGTTGGATTTGATGTATTGTATGTGAAACCATTACATAAAGAATATAAAATAGGGATAGGCCTAATATTAAAACCAGAAACAAGTAGCTGATACTTTCTAGATGAAATGTAATAAAATTTCAGCCACTCACCCCCACCAAAAAATATTGAATGGATTGGATGTGCTAAGTAGTTATAGGAATTCTGGACTCTTCTAAACCTACTTTGGATCAAGTTATCCACAGTGTAATATTTAGTATAAAGACTCAACTGGGTGGGCAGAGGTTCTATGCTTTTTTAGACAACAATTATGGAGATATGCACATACACTGAGCTTGAAATGTGGACAATTCACTAATGCTAGAAACAGAAGCTAGTTAAATTGTTAGAACTTTTATTGGTTCTCATGATTATCAAGTATGACGGTTCTTTCTATGAAGAAAGAATGTGGACAGTTGGGCAATTTCACAGCTCAGTTCCTGACCACCTTAGATCTATTTGGAGATGGTGGTCTAAAATCAGAATTTCTACAGTGGATTCTGACTGTAATAGGGAGCTCTGGTTCTCTCATGCTTTTATTTTAATTAGCCGAACTCCTGCATTATACCATATAGGAGGCGTTCAGTGTCTCAAATTGAGTTTATAATGCCAAAGATGACCTACTCTTTCATGAGAAACTGCCTCTGAAAGTTCTAGATAAATGTTCCCAGTCAGTGCCACCACCTTGGAAAAGTTCTCTAACCCTATTTTGAAACTGGTTGAGTAAAAGAACAGATGTTATCTTCATAATGGGGTAGTATATGTGCAGATTTGAAAACTATGTCTACTATGTGTCTCAAACCTGATGTTACCAAAGGGAACAAGCATTGTTCTCCCAAGTGGGAAACAACATAGCAGTGGCTGCTGAGCCCAAGGAGTTCTAAAAACTAAATAAATGATGTTGAATTCCTTACTGCCTAATATAGGGCTTTGATGTACTCAAAACATCAGAAAATTTGTATAAGCCCCTAGCAAATGTTCATGCTGGGGTACTTCAAGGAAAAGAGGGACTCTAGATTTTATTGTTATTTGGATAGAGTTGTGCACAAGTGGCCATTCTACTTAGTGCTGTGGAGAGGAATCAGGGAGTGCTTGGAATTCCTGCAAATTCTATCCATTGATCTGGGAAGAGATGATAGCTGGGGAAGGGAAGACAATTCAACCTTGTGATTGGGTCCCTTTGAGTCAATTCAATGTACTTTTTTTGTCAATGTCATATGCCCATTCTTTCTCATCCCTAAGTTATAAAGAGGATTTCTCTGAAGGTAAGGATCTGTAGCTAGAGAAGTGACAGTCCCTCTGGGGTCCCTTTCAGCTATAAGTTACTTTGATGGATGCTTTTGCTGATTTGAGGGAACCAGCTGCCAAGGGAGACAGCCTTCACCCATTGAAGGATGCCTGGAGTCCCTTTTTTAGTAGCTTTGCTTGAATGCTGTCTGAACCATACTGGATGGATTTTGGTTGCAACCTTTTTGGGCAGAGTGATCTTAGCAGTCAGCCAACTAGAATACACAAGGGAAGATTTGCCAGAAGCAGTGCAGTGTAGAGACAACAGTTGCAGAATGCTGAGGAATATAATCTGCATGAGGTGCTTGTATTTCTGCATGTCTTGAAAGCAGATTTTCTGGTTCCTTTTGTTTTGGATGATCTTTTCAAGGATGTATGCATAGCAAATAGCTTTGGAAAATAAATATGCTTGTTTTTCTCTGGGGCAAATGTCAGGCATGCTTAATGTCCATTTTTATATTCATGATGCAGGCTTCCTAATCTTAGGATTCCTTCCCTATAAAAAATACCTCCCTGCATATGTGAGTGTCACCTGGCCCTATAGAAACTGGAACTTGGGAAACTGATGCAAATCCTAATCTCTAGATTCTGCTGCTGCCATGAATAATAAAAGTTTTTGTCTCTGACCTACATGTCTCATGGTTGCCCCTAGCATTCATGAAACTGTGACACATTGACTTGTTAGCATGCAAATAGGATAGACTATCTGGCTTCTCGCAATTCTCAGTGCCCTTCCCAACAGATTACTGTTTTCTTGTTAAAACCATGGCAGTGCTGCGTTATTGTTATAACCAACTCTGTTGTTTTGACAATGATTTAATAAGACAGAATTTTTAGTAGCAATGCAACAATCATAGTAATGTTGGAATAATGAGGGGCAATTTATGAAGCAGTCACTAGCAGAGATTAACTAAAGTTATTAGAAGATAAAGAAATTTTATGCCCTATTAAAAACACATCTGAAAGTCTTAAAATGCACTAAAAAAAGTGGTAGAAAAGGAATAGATATGAAGCGTGGTTTAGAAGACTAGAGCAGTAGATGGATCTGCTAGATGTTTCTTTAAAGCAATTCAGTCATGTAGCTTAGCCCTCCATGAGAATGCCCACCCCTTCCAACTATGTGAGATAGAAGTTTTGTGTACTTGATTTAGGAGGTGGCAACTCTAAGGGATTACTCAAAATACCTAAAGTATGAGATGTGGAAGTCAGTTACAAAAGCTGTTGAATACTCGGGTCATTTGTTAGTGAACAAAGGCAGTCCACCAGGGGTCAGCAGCTGCTAACTACCTCTCATAGAGGAGACACAAGACACAGGCCTGCGATCAACAGCTGGGACCTGTGCATCCTGGGACATCCATGGCTACCAATGTAGCCCAACATTTTGAGTGCAGTTTGCGAGGTGGAAGGATCTGAAGACTTAGAAGAAAATGGCAAAGGACACATTGCAGGTAGAGCGGTGTAGGGAGTGGATTCTCAAGAGCTGGATACATGATGTTCTGGTTGGCAGCTGGCAGTTCCCCTGAGGCTTCTTGGCAGTCGTTCCGAGCTAGTCGTTCTCTGCCATGGATGTTCCTGGCTTAGCAGAGGGTACCTCCGAGGCTCTCATGGAGGAAAGGGCTATTAGAAAAGATGACAGAAGCATGGTGATAACCCCTAAGGGAATGACAGCTGTAGTTTTCAGCTGAGCAATTACCCAAAGACAAGATGACCTTAATAAAGTTTCTAGGCAACATACCCACAACACAGCGAGCGCAATTTCCCCTTCTTTCTGTGCTTTCTAGAAGTGTTTGGGAATGGCAGCTGGCCTCTAGTGCAGGCTTTATTCTGACACATTATTTCAAAAGTGATGACGAAAATAACTAAATTATGTAGATGTTGGGGATGATGGCTACTCAGTCCTGAAAAAGTACTCAATGGATCACTAAAAACAAGGGGGCATAAGATCTTATTTGCTTTTCAGTAACATATATTTAGAAAAACAATATCCCAACTTTTATTAAAATATATTCAAAATTCTTTGTACAGATCCATGTTTATTGCAGCTAGCTTATATTAACTTCAGGTGGGCCACATTTATGATCTAATGAAGGGTGTTAAGTGTTATGTGCAACCTTTAATGTGCATATAGGTCTCATTAAAGATTACCGTGCATAGTACATTTAAATGTGTTTGATAAGCTTCTCCTGAAGGGCACTTTGAGACACAGTCAATAGGGCACTGGAATGAGTGAGTGTCACAAGACCTGAGTTCCAGCCCTGACTCTGCTAGTAATGAGCTGTATGAACTTGAATAAGTCACTTAATGTTGGCAGGTGTATTCACTCAACTACATAATAAGTGGGACTCACAAAGGTCTCTTGCACATTTAGACATAATTATGATTCTGTTAAAATGTAACTGTGATAAAAATGAGGACACATGTATAGGGATTGGGATTGAGGGGTGCAAACTGGGGTATGAGGGAAACACACCAATTGCTGTGTGTGTGTGTTTCTATCGCTTTGAATCTTATTATGATGTATGATTATAATGCACTGATAAAAGTACAAAAACTTTTAAAGAATGAAGACACATTAAAAAGAAACCAAACACAAATGATCAAGTGGTCTTTGCTACGAATACATAGTCCATTAGCACTTCTCTCAGCACCCTTAGGAAGCAGGGCAAACACTTAACTCTGATTGGACATCTTTCCTAGCAAAGCACAGCTGGGGTTGCCATTTGTTCTCCAAGGAGA
This sequence comes from Graphiurus murinus, assembly GCA_004027655.1. Classification (NCBI taxonomy): domain Eukaryota; kingdom Metazoa; phylum Chordata; class Mammalia; order Rodentia; family Gliridae; genus Graphiurus; species Graphiurus murinus. The sequence continues at coordinate 51,906 of PVLC010003540.1, read as the reverse complement.
ACTCAGTGGCTCAGAGTGCGGAATATTGTTTTTTGATTGCCTAGGATTGCATTAGCTGCCTCCAGGCCCCAGAGCTCTGGCCTTATATTAGAAGGCCCTCCAGGACCCTTCTCAAGATCAGTGTTTTGATCTCTACAGTCATTCACTGCAGGAAATTAAACCAGACTCCTGAGGACGAAGCCACCATCAGCCGTAGCCTCAGGGAGAAGGGAAACTGGGAGCAGGTCCACTTTAAGCGACCTGCTGAACAAATATAGACTTGAAAAATGAAAACTACCCTGATGCCTGTTTCCATTTTCTCAGAGAGATGTATTTCTTCCATTGGTAATAGATGTTCTAACTTTAATCTGGTAAGTATACCTGGAATCACTACCGAAAGTCACTAAAAATCTAATCATTAAATAAATACATTTAATTGTAGCTTTTGAGAATATCAATAAAGTTAGAATTAAATTTATGTATTTATTTATCTATTATTTACTTATTTTGGTGCTAGTGATTGAACCTAGGACAGTCTACCTCTGAGCTACACCCCAAGCTCTCTTTTGGTTTTGTTTTTTTATTTTGAAACAGGATCTCCCTAAGTTGCTGAGGGCCTTATTAAATTTCTGAGTCTTTCCTCAAACCTGCACTCCTCCTGTCTCAGCCTCCCAAACGACTAGGATTGCAGGCATGCACTACCATGTCCACCAAGTTTATTTATTTTACTCTCTCCTGTAGGTTAACCTAATAAAATATGAGATCCAAGAAAAGTACTTTATTCTTGAGAGTTTCAACATGCATTATTTGATAGGATCCCTAACATATAGCCTGTCAAAGTGAAAGTTTAGTTCAGGCCAATAAAGAAATAAGAACAGTTAATCAGTTAATAACCCTACTGTGAATTTTGATGAGGTTTATGCTGGAAGAGAGCTTTTTAATCCAAGCGTATGGCTGGGTATAGCCAATTTAAGTAAGGAGTATACAACTGTCTATCTGTGAAGTGATAGTGATGAGACAAGGTACTGAACCTCTAAGGGGGTTCTATACTTTGCCTTCTTTTTTATTTTCAGTCTCTTTTCTCATTATCTTTGTCAATTAGTAGTTACTGACCTCCTGCAGGGGCAGTGACCCTGTATTTGAAACGACACCATATTGAGTAATGCAAGAATAGAAATTGGCTGAACTATTCTCAGATATTTACCCTTGAGATTTCTTTGATTTTGTGTGTGGAACTAACTACATTGCTTTTGCCTTTGGGCTCTAAGGAACCACTCGCTTTCAATCTCATTAGTACACTTGTTTCTATAAAGCTAGGGAAAGTTATACCAAAAAAAAAAAAAAAAAAAAAAAAAGAAGCAAATTGCTTTCTGCTACGCAGCCACAAAAAGATGTTTTCTTTTTAACTTAACTTTAGATATTCAATGTAGTTTTGCCTGTCTTCCTGTTGTGCATTTTTTTCCCTTTATCAAGGTCATTCATAGCTGTCATGTAACTTGAAGTGGTGGATTATTAATTGTTTAAAGAAGTATAATGCTCTTGTTTTGCTTTGGTTCTTCATTTCTAAACTATTTTTCCAACCTAACTATAATTTTGAGATTTCATGTGGAAGAAACTGGAATAACAGTCTAGGTGAAATAATTTCAATCTGAAAGAATTAGTCTCCTGAAGTTAGAAACAAGAAACAGCTGGGGAAGGACATTCTGTTTTAAAGAAATGTATGAGTGGGTCTAATTTAACATGGAACAAAGCCCTGTACTCATCTTCCACAAGTGTCTACAATGAGCTTCACATTTTCAAAAGGAATGTTACTTAATGAAACTGGCAGACACTAAAAAGTATGGGCAACTAAATTACTAACATTAAGATAACAAAGCTTATATTGGAAATGAGTCTGACTCCATACCATCTAAATACTGTCCCTAACACCTAGATATTGTCAATTTTATATGATTTGAAGTCAATATTTGTTCTTTTCTTTTTTAAATTTTTATTATTCAGCATGTATTTGTTATATATTTCTTGAGTACAACAGGTTTATGTATACATTTATGACATATCAATCATTGTCAGAGCACAATTAGCACCACTTCTTCGTTTTCCACGTATAGCCCACATTCTTAACATAGCCTGGTCAAGCAAACTTTCTAGAGTCATAAAACCATAAACCTTTACAGTCATATATTTACTTTTTTAAGAAGTAGGAGAGTCTTTCATCTACGCATCCTAGGAGCAATCACCAGATTTCAAGATGCCAAAGTAGCCATAGCAGAATATTCAGTATAATTACTCATATATACAGATAGCAACTGCCAGGAGGGAAAGGGCCCAGCTGGGCATATTTGTTCTTTTCTAAGATACTCAAGTGTACAATATTTTGCAAAAGTCTAATGAATAGATGATCAGTATTCAAGTGCACAATATTTTTCAAACTTCTAATGAATAGATGCCCATTTCTTTTTTGCATTTAATCCTGAATTGCACATAAGCCATCCATTAAACTATATTTAGTTATCATTCTCCATTCTATAGATTCAAAACAATAGAGGATAGCAAGGTCAACCATTGTCAATCAAATTATTTATACAGAGTGGTCATATAGCACACATATTTTCTCTACATTTTAAGCTAATATGATGAGTAGGAGTATCATGTAATCAAAAGTTAGAAGGTATAACTCAAGCTTTGACATCTAACTCGTGTCAAAGCTCTAGTTCCACATTTACCACCTGTACTGAAACATACTCAAATTATCTGAGCCTTCCACTTCACTGAAAGAAAAAGAGCATGAAAATAGGGTTTATTCCACTTGATTGAGTTTAGAATAATACAGAATTCATGAAATGTTTGGTAAATATTATGTGCTAAATTATGAAAACTATAGCTCTTGGTCCAGTACTGTACAGGCAGGAACATGTTTCTAATACTATACATTGTGCTTAACCTCTAGGAGAAAAGCATGTAATTAAATTCCTTATGTTTTGATGAGTCTAGAGTACAAACATAAAAATTCTACTGGAATCCTTCTGTTCAGGAAAAAGTCTGTTTGCATGTGTGTGTGTGTGGGGGGGGGGGTACTGGGGATTGAACCCAGGGTACTGCATGTAACAGATAATCATTCTACCTTTCAGCTAGATCCTCAAACTTTTTTAAAATTTTATTTTGAATCTGGGTGTGATACATGTAAATCCTACTGGAACCTTTCTGTTCGGGTAGGAAGAGTGTGTGTGTGTGTGTGTGTGTGTGTGTGTGTGTGTGTGTGTGGTGTTTGTGTATGTGTGTCTGTGTACAATTCTGGGGATTGAACCCAAAACATTACATGTAATAGTTAAGCACTCTGATATCAGGTACATCCTCAGCCTTTTTAAAATTTTATTTTGAATCTGGGTGTGGTGGTGTATGCCTGTAATCCCAGTACCTGGGAAGCTAAGACAGGAGGATTGCAGTTTCCAGGCCAGCCTATGCAACTTAGTGACATCCTGTTTCAAAACAAAATTATTCTAGTGATGTAACTCATGAGAACACACACACACACACACACACACACACACACAGACACACACACACAAATACTTTGAGACAAGATCTTGTTAAATTGACTATTCTGATCTTTACTTTGCAAAATTCCTGTCTCGGCTTCCTGAATAGCTTGGATTGCAGGCATGTGCCACTGAATGTGGCTAGAAGAAGTCTATGATCTATGAAGAATGATTTGTACCATATACCCATTGGGCTGCTACCAGATTTTTTTGAAAGTGAGTTGTGCATAGGATATCTGGGTTTTGTTCTATACTGCTCATTTCCTTTTCACATGGAATGGGAGGCTTTTCTTGGTCTCTGCCCTGAAGTTTAAATGCAGACTACTCAATTATAAAATAAACCAAGATTGAACCCCAAGAGTCAAATATCAAATGAAGTGTTAAATCATACTTACCATGTGTTGCAAATTTATCATGTGTTATATACTCCACTAAGTATTTGATTGGCATTATATCATTTAGATGTCACAATCACCTAATGAATTAAGCATCATTTTCTCCATTTTATAGTGAAAGAATTGAGTCTTAGAAATGTCAATTTGTCCCAGGGTGTACAGCTCATAATTGACAGATTTTGGAATTGAACAAGGTCTAGTCATACTCTTCCCCTTACATTGAATTTTCTAGCAGGATCTCTTCATATAATTTTACTATTCTTTATTCAAATATCAAGCCTTTTGTACTTGAGGCCACATTTTTTTCTACAAAGAGCTCCAATGTGCTTCTTGTTTGGTTAGATTTGATACTGGCATCTTCTTCAGACAACTTCTCCTTACAGAAGTGACCAAGATTAAGCCTGGAAAGAATAAGTCAAAATTTAGAATGACAAACAGAGCAGATTGGCGAATGAAACTTGTTTAACAATTATCCTTCTCTCCTACCATTTCTCTGTTCCCCAAAGCACAACCACACATAGCCACTTTTCAACCAATCTTGTCTTCCCAATAAGATGTACCCAGTGAAACAAACAAAGAGACAGACAAACAAATGTGGACTTGGAAGGCACAATGGCTATCTTTCTCCTCTTGTTTTCAGAAATAGTGGCCCAAATGAATTGAGCTCTTCCCAGACAATTCAATTTGAGATTCATTAGCAGCGATGTTCACTGTGAATGAATTTTATCTATGTTCACATGATGGGCTGTGACTAGACCCCTGAGAAGTTGCTATGAGATGAAATCTCTCTTTCTTATTGCCAGGGGTCAGTTCTTGCCATAGCTGCCATGGCCAGAGGCTTTTTATCAATGCCTGGATGCAGGAAGGCTCTTCCAAACCACACACTCTGTTACTACTGGAGGGATCAATGTTCAGCCCCTCACGGACCTCCCCTGCCTCTCCTTCAATTCCAGCCCTCTACAAGGCACTTGAGTAAGTACTAGTTTATAGAATTTAGGTTTACATCTTCCTCTTAGTCTATAATGATTTATTAATCAAGGTTATCCAGAAAATAGAACCAATTCGATAACATATACTGTAACATTATATATATAGTAAGAGATTAATTATGAAGAATTGGCTCACATGATTATGGGTTATGATTAAGAAGACCCATTCTGCCATATGTAAACTGAGGGTCCAGGGAAGAAGGTGGTATATTTCCAGTTGCGTGTAAATGTGAAAAACCAGAGGGAACAGGTATGTAAATCCCACTCCATAAACAGAGGTAGACTCATTTCCCAGCTCAAGCAGGAAGGCAGGAAACAAAAAGGAACACATTTCTTCTTTGTCTACCTTTTGTTTAATGTAGACCCTTGGTGGATTGAATGGTGTCCACCCATATTGGGGGGTAATCTATTGAGCCCACTGATTCAAATGGTAATCTTGCCCAAAAGCCTCCAGAGACATGCCCGGAAATGACGGGCATGTCTGGTCATCTGGGTGCTTCTTGACTTAGTCAACCTGAAACATGAAATTACTTACAGTACTGACTGGTAGATTTTCAATAACACTAGCATTGTCTTGGATTCAGAGATACTTGCTAGCCCACTTCAACTGTTTCTTACTTATTTCCTTTAGTAGATGCTGCTGCTCGTGTCTTCCAAAATATGAACGAGTTCATCTCTCTTTTGTAGGAAAATGGCTTTCCTGATATGCCATGGATATCTGGGTTTATTTATAAATCTCCACCATCTCCTTTTAAATGAGTTTTTAACCCATGTTGGTTGCTAAATCATATTGAACATATACTATGTGCAAGGTAAGGTACTAAGTACTTTCAATTCATTAATTTATTAAGCCTCACAATGCCCTAGTCTTATCATCTCAAGTTTGCGTGTGAGGAAACTGAGGTGTAGCGTGGATAAAATACCTTGAACATAGTCACACAATCGGGGTTCAAAACAGCTTTCACCCAGTACAAACAAGATTCGACCACAGGAAATGTGTCCTCAAAGCCCATGCTCTTAACCATTACCTATGTTGCCCCCCAAAATGAAAGAAATTGTGTGAGAGCACACCAAAAGCTTCAGGATATTCACATTATCTGAATAAAATTAATGAACTTCACACACTCTGACTCTATAATTTTATGATTTTCACATTGGATGTTTCACATCTTTTGGTGACTACCAGAAATGTGTTTGTTATTCTGGTTCATACTATAACAATAGAGTAAGAGAATATGTGTTTTTATTCTATAAATATTTTTATCATTATCATTAGGTAAAAAACATTCCAAACTCTATAAAACTCACAAGAGAGTTGAATAAAAATAATAGTGGCAACTAAGTTTATAATTTCAAACAAAATAAATTTATTTAACAGAATATTTTTACAACTCAAAGATCACTTAAGAAATAGCGAAAAATAGAAGAGGAATAGCAGAGATATAGTTAAAATACTAAACTTGAGCTCATCCTTTTCAAAGATCTTTGATGACTACATGGTTCTAAAGTCCACAGAAATGAAATTTCAAAAATTTCTTGCACTTTTGAAACAACTCATAGCTAACTTAAGAGTATTTTAATTCAGCAGATAAAATAGGAAATAGCCAGCAAATAGATCAAAATTTTAGTTGTGTTCCTGATGTTAACTACTTAGCAATCTCTGATAGAGATGAACCTATTCAAATGCATAGGACTACATAGGCTACTAAGTCTCTTTGGATCCAACATTTATGGATTTCTTGTATTAGAGCATAGTAGTTCATAAGCCAGATCCAATGTTAAATATTTATATAGATGAAAACTAGTAGTCGATATTCAAGGTTAACTTTTTAAGGATTCATATTATTCCCTGATTGCCACTTATTGCTGAATAATAAATAGTATCCTAGTGATCTAAACTTGTTAACATGCTTTCCAACCCCCAATTACCACCAGAAATGCCTGAAAGAGAAAAAGAAAATAAAGATAAAATATTTTTTTAGGCAGCAGTAGAAGTTATGCTCATTTGCTCACAAATCATACCCAATATTTTTATATTTAAATAAATTAAGTTCCTAAATATCTCAGAAATCGATTTGTATATACCATTTGCTCTGTGTATTCTTCACTTACTAGGCACTTGCAAACCACCAGTAACACAGCAAGCTGGCTCGTAAGTGCTAGAAGAAGATTCCAGGAGTCGTGGCCCAGGTACCACATGCACCACAGGGCTACAGGAACTGGATTCACAGGTCTGAGATTGGTATTGGCAGGACTCATATTCCATAGATTGGTAACTCTTAGACCTAGAAGTCTTTAGTGGATAACACTTGGCCATGTAGCTCGCAGGCTGGCATCTCTGGATTACAAAACCCCTTTGCTGACTGCATCCTGACTGGCAGGGCTGAGAAGAACACTCCAACACTGCCAAGGAACTTCCTGATTGGCATGTGGTCCTTTCACAGGGCTTGTGATTGGAACAAGTTGTTCGGACAACTCTGGGGAGGCAGGTACTTTGGACACAGACATCCTCTGTGAACTGGCCCTGCTCACAACTGGTCAATTGGCAGTTGGTAGTTTCACTGCAGGTCTCTTGAAAGTTGTCCAGGAGCCAGGTTCTGCTGTGGCAGCTGCTGGGCAAACAAAATCCATCTTCGTAGCTTACAGGATTAGAGCCATGTAGAATGGCGGAGAGTGGCGGGGCATTGTAGGAGCTCCCCAGTGAGTGGCAGTGGCTATGAGGCATATTGCTGAAACTCTTAATTGAACTTGGTCAAAGGGACTCAACATGCCAAGGTTGAAGATTAAATTTGTTGCTGGAGAGGTTATATACTACTCAGAAAACTGGGTGTTGTCTTTTTTTTTTCCAAGACTCCTTACACCTCACTGCTTAAGCTCATTTGAAGGGTAACATCTCATTAGTATTTGGTTTAGCTATATACGAAATGATGTCCTATTAACAAAGATGCAAGTCCATTTGGGACCTTCACAATGGCTTTCATGTTAGCTCTAAAGATGACTCATCAGGGTGGGGTTAGTCCATTATGAGTCCCAACATGTCATCCATGCTACCTTTTTTTTTTTCCTTAGCCATCATGACTCTCTATGTTGGAAGGCTGACAACAAAAAATTTATGTGGAATCAGCCACATATGCAGAACTGGAATTGTAAGAGTGCCAATGTGACAACTGTGTTAAGATGATGTTCAAGATGTCTTTAGTCCAAAGTGGATCCAATGGAGCCCACCCTCACACCTTGGGATTTCCAGTTGATTCGGATGTGAGAGGACTCAGCTGTGGCATTCATTCAGTACTGTTCACTCAAAGTACTGAACGTGGACGTCGTCGGATTATCAACATCTCTTTTTGTCTGATATTTTGTTCTCTCATCTCCTTGAAGACTTCTACTTGAAATCTTTACTCATTCACAAGTTATTGCTTCTTCCTTCAAATTACCAATGAAGGTGTTTTTTTAATGAAAAGTAGGTAAATTTTACTTTTTCTTTTTGTTTGAACACATTTAATGAGATTTAACAAGGAAGCTATATTGCTGTTGAAATAAGAAAAATGAAGAAAGTTTAAAAAGTATGTAAAAGAATATGCAATATATTGTCCACAAGGTTCTATGGGAAAAGGAGATTACAAAGCACTTGATTCATCATAACTTTTCTGTCAACATAGTATTTGTACATATTTATGGCTACAATGTATGCACAAAATACAATGATCAAATCCATCTCCTCAAACATTTATCATTTCTTTTTGTTGGAATTTTAAAATATTACTAGTTATTTTGAAGTATATTATAGATTGTTATAGAGTATACTTATTTTACTGTGATATGGCACACCAGAGAACTAATTCTTTTATCTAACTCTATTTGGGTATTTATTTACTAAATTCTTTCCATCTCAGTTTCTCCAAACCCTTCCTAGTCTCTAGTGACCACTATTTCAGTGAAGTTTAACTCCTTTTTATTATAACTGCAATTTATATCAAGTATTGTTTTTTTCTTTTTTCGCTTCTAAGACACTGGCATCTTTCCTTTGTAACAAGCTTTTCATTTTCATTTATTTTGGTTTTGTATTTGACTACAGACAGATGATCAACTCCCATACTTTTTTTTACATGAGTATGCTGTACTTAGAAGCTCCAGACTCATGGCACAAAACCTACCAGCATAATTTCTACAATACATACTACAAATTAGGTCAATTTATGACAATGAAACAGAACAGAAATATAGCGTGTGTGTGTGTGTGTGTGTGTGTGTGTGTGTGTGTGTGTGAGGATTGAACCCAGGGGCATTCTACTTCTGAACTTTACCTCTAGCCTTATTTTTTAATTTTCTATTTGGAAACAGAGACTTTATAAGTTGCTGAGAGCCTCATTAAATTACTGAGGCCAGCTTCAAACCTGCAGTCCTCCTGTCTCAGCCTCCCAAGTATTGTATTACAGGCCTGTACCACTGTGTCCAGCTCAGAAATATATTCTTAGCACAATGTCCGAGGGTCCTAGTGTCCTCTTTCCAGTCTGATGGAAACCAAGCACATGCAAGCAATCTGAATAACTGGTGTTAAAAATCCCTGCTTGATAATTGAAGGACTAGGAATATTATAGTATATTTAAAAGGACATATCTGAATACTTTCAGTCTGATTTACTACACACTCTACTTGTATGCAATACATGCAAGTTATTTCTAATTTTAAAAGACCACTCATATGTTTGAAGATCCCATTATGCCTGACCCATGAGTCCTACAATAACCCATTTTATTCTTAAGCATACTGTATTTGCACTTACTATTGTACAAAGGCCTCCATTATAGTGTGTGACTCTCCTTAAAAGGGGGTAAGTAGATTCTCATTGCTCTCAGAATAAGATCTGTCCCCCTTAAGCTGGCCTGTAACACTTTATGAGGTCTAGCCACTGCCTCTTTTTCAAACTCCAACTCTTGTCCTATCTTTTAACTCAGTGTTTCAAAATCACAGGCCTTAACTCAGCTGCCTGAGCAGGTCATCTGTGTTCTCGTCTGTTTGTTACATGAAGCCACTTCTTTGTTTTGTCCTTTTCCTGCCTGCTCCCCTATTTTCCCCTCTACATTCAGTTCTTTTCTTTTGATTCTCAGCTTAAGAGTCACCTCTCCTTGTAGCTCTCCATTACCATATCTCAAAATAGATTCCATGCCCAGTATTCAATTTTTTTAATTCTTCTGAGAATGTGGGGTGATTTTATTTGTTGCTTTATTGTGTCTTTGCCACTACACTCTGAGCTCTATGAAAGAAAGAAGGATATATATCTTTCTCACTCCTGTATCCCCAGCAGTGAGCATCCCCCAGCTGCCACGTAGTAAGATCCCCATGCGTGAATTTTGAAAAATTAATGAATGCAAGGGGCTAACTAAAAATGAATTCAAGTTATAAGTAAACGTGTGAATGAATATAGCTTCAAAACCTGGACAAACCCCAAATGTTCAAGGATTGGCCATACTACTGAGCTTCCAAGAACAAAACAAAACCTAGACCTACTTTTTTAAAGCTCACTTTTTGCACAAAGTGTGTGGGCAAAGCAGGACATCATGCAAACTGGAATTCACACAATGTCTCTAGCAGACAGCCTTGTTATTAATCTCACCATGCTGCATAGTAAATGGGTGCAGACCTGTGAGGTTCCAATCTCCAAATGTCAGCTGGTGATGTTAGGACTGTCATTTGTAAATAACAACATTCCCTGAGTTCTTTTCCCTTCGGGATGAGGCATTGACTTGCACATTCTCTTTAGTTGAGTGTTGAATGAATAGCATTTCAACATATACTTTTGATCCAATGAGTCTACGTATATACAGATTTCGGTCATTGCTGGATTTATAGAGGGAGTTACCTGGCGTGTTACTACCAAATGACAAAGGCTAGGGTGAATTGTTTTCATGAGGCCTACTAAAAACTAAGTAATAGCTTTGTAGGAACTTGGATGATGTTAATTACATATTCTATCTCTTAGCATTCTTGAGACACAGATAGAACCAGTTCTTTAATTGCATATGGTGATGATATTAAAAAGGTTTCAAGATTCCTTGGTTTCTTCTGGTCTTGAAGTACTCAACTGATTGCAGCTGCAGTGGCCTGGCCTAGCCACAAGAGGGTGGACTATTGACACGAGGGAAGCAATTAAATATAAAGATTCTAGAGCCAGAATCTCAGGATGCTAAACAAGACCTACACCTTGAGTGATTGTCATAATGTTTTCTATGCTTTAGTTTCTTCATTTTCTTAAAATGAAAATTAAAATAATATCATGTCATTTGCAGGGAAATGAATGGAACTGGAAAGCATTATGTTAAGTGAGATTAGTCAGTCACAAAAAGTAAAAAATCGTATGTTCTCCCGAATATGTGGATGCTACGGAGAAAATGGGCAATAAGAGGGACGGACTCCTGACGAAGAAGGAGAAACCCTAGGTGAGTAAAGAAGTTGACTTAACTGAAGGTGATGGAGGAGGGGGAACACCCTAATGTTCATGATGTACAAACATACCAAAGTCAATCACTAAACTGAACCTGAGAAGGAGGGAGGGTGAGGGAGTGGGGCAGGAATTGGGGAAGGGTTAAATGAGAAATGTGTGCATGTATGATTTTACCAGCTTGTACCTAACAACGATGTATGATTACAATGCACCAATTATAAAAAAAAAGAATACCAAGCTTATAAAAGTTTGTTTTAGTGATCATATATGTGGTATTGGATTGCCTGTTATGTATTGAGTGATACATAAATAAATGTCTAGAAATTTTATTTCTAGTCAAATTAAGGATCTTTGTGCAAAGAACCTGTCATTGCATCCTTAACTTGGAATTGATGTAAAACTACAAGAGATAATAAACTTAGTATGTTTTTTGTGTAATGTGACTTCATTGTAAGACTAGTGGTAGCTCAGAGGGTACAGCTCAGGGGGATGAGGGCATATAGCTCATTCATACCTCAGTTTTATCTTATCAACCCTAACTTACCACAAGTGAAAAAAAATTAACCTATTCCTCTTATACAATAAAGAAGTGATTCACATAGAACCACTGCATGAAAATGGGGGAATGCTGGCCAAGCAGGAAGAGATTGACTGCTCAGGTTTGTACATTCAGTCTGTTTCCATGGAGAGAACTCACTAAGGTCTTTTCCAGTCATCACCTTCTATGGCACTCTACCAGAAGTTTGATCTCTTAGAATTAAAAAAGGACATTAAATGAGATCCTGTCACTTCTACCTACTGGATAAAATCCTTGCTTTCATTTAAAGCCATCTAATCTTTTTTAAGGTTACTTATAGAATTTAATAGGATAAACCCAAGATCAAGATCAGTAGATTGGTCAGTAGACTAGTGATTGCCATGCATGTTTATAGAAATCTGTATAATAGAAATGCTCATAGAAAAATGTATAATGAGCCGGGCGTGGTGGCGCACGCTTGTAATCCCAGCATTCGGGAGGCTGAGACCGGAGGATCCGGGTTCGCGGCCAGCCTCAGCTACCTAGTGAGGAACTCTGCAACTTAGTGAGACTCGGTTTCAAAATAAAGAATAAAAAATAGGGCTGGGGGTATAGCTCGGAGGTAGAATGCCCCTGAGTTCAAGCCCCAGTACCGCAAAAAAAAAAAAAAAAAAAAAAAAAAAAAAAAAAAAAAAAAAAAAAAAAAAAAAAAAAAAAAAAAAAAAGAAAAATGTATAATGAACAATAAAGTATTTGATAGCAACTCCTAAAACAAATAAAAAGTGTATGTATTTTTTTCTGACTAAGAACACATTGCTCTATCCCAAGAGAGTTTGTCGAGGGGAATAACCATATTTTGTTACATGTAACATCCTATGAAAGAGTACCATATAATCTTCAGATACTATAATGCATACAGATAAAAATATTTTAGTTTCTGTAATTCTTTCAAAATTTAGAACACTATGGCAATACTAATGAAATTTATGTCAAGTATGGAAATAATCTATTGCAGTTTTCTGTTTCTAATGATAAATAGATCCTTTAGCATAGGAATATAAAAGGAATCATAAATAACATTGTTTATTCTCTAAGGGTCTCTCTTAAATAATTTTGGTTTTGGGGATAATTGTTAGTCATTTCCAAGTCAGTTATACCAAATTTTGATTCAAATAACCCAAAAGGGAAAGAAAAAAGGGGAGGAGAGAAAGTGAAAAGAAAAAAAAAAGAAGTCAGATTACTATAGTGTCTATTGGGGAAAAGAATGAGCTGTGTAGGCATGGTTGCACATGCCTGTTATCCCAGTATTTGAGAGGCAAAGACAGGAGAACCACAGGTTCAAGGACAAACTCAGCAAATTGGCAAGGTCTCAGCAACTTAGTAAGATCCTGTTTCAAAATTTAAAACAAAAACGGACTTGTGTTTTAGGTCAGAGATATAATGCATCTGTACTCAATCTCCTGCATTGGAAGAAAGGAAGAAGAGAGAAAGAATGAAAGAAAAAAGAGCGAGATAAAGAAATAAAGAAAGAAAAGAAGGAAGGAAGGAAGGAAGGAAGGAAGGAAGGAAGGAAAGAAGGAAGGAAGAAAAAAAGAGGAGGAAGGGAGAGAGTAGAAAGGAGGAAGGAAGGACAGAAGTAAGGTATCTTTATCATTTGAGCTTACAGCTTTTATTTTCCAATCCCTTCTCCCTTATTTCTTGGATGTGTAAGTATCATGGTTTATTATAGTAATTATACATTTGTTTATGTTCCTCTCCCTGAAGGCACTTATGCTTGCCTGCCTCTGAGGTTAGCTTTGAATGACGTTATTTGTCTGCTTTTGTGTGACCCAGAAATATGAATTTGTTTTTGAGTTCTCTCACTTCTATGAACACTGCATTTGTGATAATGTGCCACTGAGATTGTGCTAAATCAATTTTGATGATAATGATAACCAGAGAATTGTTGACAAGTAGCTTCTCTAAAAAGAGCTCGGAGCAGAATGAATACATGTTAAATGTCACTGACATAATACATCCTGGGGACTGTCATACTAGTGCCATTTCATTCATGTATTTATACAATTTGCTCTTACTGAGTATTCAGTACTTGTAAGATTCTGTTAGACAAGATTAGGTTTTGTGTATTTAAGGTACAAGAATAAACAAACATAATACTGATTAAAGACAGTAATGCTTGCAGTGAAGCATTACAATAGTGACCTTTAAATTAAACAAATATAAGTAAATATGATGCTAACATTTTGAAAGGAATAACTAACTCTGTTGACTTGGGAGGTCTACTTAAGAGGGATGGAAAAGTGATATTTCCATGGGCTTTGATGGAGAAGATAAATGTAACATTCCTTCTAGAGGTTCTAGATTATGAGCTCATCTATGAATAATGTGCTCAAGGAAGTGGGCATAGGGTGTATTGATGGTGAACTATGTGTGTAACGGAGAAGCATTGGAGAAGGTGGAGAGGAGGGTTCAAATAATCTTTGAGGTAATATTAAAGGAACTTCATTGAAAAGGAAAATTGTCTAAAGTTTGTAAATGAGCATCCCATTTATATATTAGCAAAGCAACAGAAATTGCTATTCAAAGTGGCTTAATCAATTGCAAGATGTTACATGTAACATCCTATGAAAGAGTACCATATAATCTTCAGATACTATAATGTATACAGATAAAAATATTTTAGTTTCTGTAATTCTTTCAAAATTTAGAACACTATGAGAATACTAATGAAATTTATGTCAAGTATGGAAATAGTCTATTGCAGTTTTCTGTTTCTAATGATAAATAGATCCTTTAGCATAGGAATATAAAAGGAATCATAAATAACATTGTTTATTCTCTAAGGCTCTCTCTTAAATAATTTTGGTTTTGGGGATAATTGTTAGTCATTTCCATGTCAGTTGTCAGTTATACCAAATTTTGATTCAAATAACCCAAAAGGGAAAGAAAAAAAGAGGAGGAGAGAAAGTGAAAAGAAAAAAAAAGAAGTCAGATTACTATAGTGTCTATTGGGGAAAAGAGTAGAGAGTCAATATTAACATAAGAAACATATCTTAGAAATATATGCCTTTTACTATAATCCATACAAGTTGAATCTCCTACATACCTCAAACATTTGTTTCATAATACCAGCTAATATTATCAGTTAAAATTATGACCTCAGAATCCTATTATAGTTTATACATGTGTGGGAAGGAGATTCAGAAAAGCATTTTGACAGTTCTCTCATAAAAATCCGCCATGCTAATACTTGCTGAAGTATCACTGAAACTTTTTTTCCTTGGAACATACCCAATATTAGTTTAACCAGAGTGAAGTATTCTGATTAGGCTGAAATGATCATAGAAAATTAGAGGGTAACCTGTCCAAGTGCTGATTCTACTTGGCAGGAATTCCCAGAAACTCTATTGTTAGAAAAGAATGTCCATCAGGAAGCCCACTCCTGGTCCTCAAATTAAATATTTTATTTTTAGAGAAATAATAGATTTGTAATTCCCAACATATTTCTCAAAAAAAAAAAGAGCAAGATCTGTGATCTGATATATTAAAAGAATTTATTTGAAGACAAAAATGACTGCTTGCTCCATTTTTCACTACAGAATTAAGAGGGAGAGTACAAATAGAAGAAAGAGATGGATGTTCTATGAGAAGAAAATTATCTTACTACTAACAGAATTATTCATTTAAAGATTACTCTTCTAGGCAGTAGGATATAGACTCCAGCCAGAAGAGAGCTGAGCCGGACTTTGTAGAAGATAATTGTGAAGTCAAAGTCTAGAGCCCTTAACAAGTAGGTAAATAGAAGCTAGATCCACAGGTTGGTTTGTAGGAAGAAAACTGGCTAGTCCTGGAAGAAAAATGCATTGAGCATAAGATTGTGGATTCACAGTCGAAGGAAAGGAAGTCACTGGATCTATGTAGCTCAGTAAGTAGCAGCTTCTAGATCCATACACCAGGGAGAAACTGCTGCTGGATCCAAAACAAAGAGATTCAACATAAATCGCCTGGCAGGAATGAAAGAGTATGGGATTCTTTGGGCAGAAGCAGCTTATCAGGCAGGGACTAGATATCACATAGGATATCTGGCATACTACACTCCCTAAATATACACAATTATTATTCATCATTTAAAATAATAAGAAGTCAAGATAGAA
This sequence comes from Graphiurus murinus, assembly GCA_004027655.1. NCBI lineage: Eukaryota > Metazoa > Chordata > Mammalia > Rodentia > Gliridae > Graphiurus > Graphiurus murinus. The sequence goes on along the minus strand of PVLC010003540.1, from coordinate 35,891 downwards.
TATTAACATTATCTTCATCCTTCACTCAAGTCTCATTTTTCATTATAAATACCTAAATAAATAGATCATATTAAATGCTTATCCATTTGATTACTTTAAACATTAAATATTGGTTGACTTAAAAATTACTTAAAATTTATGTTATCATTTTGCATTGCCTTCATTTTTCTTTCATGTATACCTATATAAATCTAAATTTTTTTTGTTCTCTGTTCTCTGTATTTGTGACAGAATCAACACATAGTCTGCTACATTAGACCTGTTGGCATTGACTTGAGGATCCATTTTATGAGAAATCAATTTAATTCCTCCATCTGAGATTTAATTAATAAAAGTCTATACATTCAGACAATATATTTTTACTATTTGTAGTTTGAGGCAGAAAAACATCTGAAGCCCTTGAAAATTTTTCAAATGACTAACTCCATTAATGAGTTATTTATTTATTTATTTATTTATTTATGTATTCTTTGCAGTACCAGGGAATGTACCCAGGGGTGGGGGTGTTCTACCTTTGAGCTATATCCCCTTCCCTTTTTATCTTTTGCTTTGAAACAGGTCTCTGTAAGTTGCTGAGGCTATCTTTGAACCTATGCTCCTTTTGTCTTAGCCTTCCAAGTGCTGAGATTATAGGCATGCACCACCATGCCCCTGTCAAGGCATAAAGATGTAACTCAGTGGTAGAATATTTGACTAGCAAGTTAGGGCCTGAGTTCATTCTCCAATTCTACAAAAGAAAGTAAATACGTATATACATAAACAAAAACAAACGTAGCTGGATATCAGACCAATGTATTTATTAGATTACAATTTGAGTTTTCAAATAGCTTGGGAAGCAAAATCCAACAATATAAATTCCACCTCCAGTGCAGACTTTGACTTTACTTTGAGTTAGTACACAATTACAGAGCTTCTTAAAAGGAGTGTATCAGCCAGTATTTGAGGTCAACATCAAAATGAGAAATTGATAATCAGAGAACGTGAGTAATTCCTCTCATATATAACACAGACAATAAAGATGTGGAGTAGATGTACTGCTGATGACATTAATCTACAAGATTAAAAATTTAGTAAGATGATCAATAGAAGCCAGAGCCAGATCCACAGGTGGGTCTGTAACAGGAAGACTGGAAGGATGGGCGGCAGAATCCAGATCCATAGCCTAGGGAAGGGAAGCCACGAACTCCACAGCTCTGGGGTCTGAAGACACTGGATCCACAGCCAGAGGAGTAGAAGCTCCTGGATCCGTAGCCCAGGGAACAGGAACTTCTAGATCCAAAGCCCAGGGAGCCGCAGCTGCTGGACCCAAAGCCCAGAGAGCCAGCAAAATTTGTCTGGCAGGGACTGCAGGGCGTGGGGGTCGCTGGGCGGTAGCAGGAAGGCTGGAAGGGCGTGGACACCACGCAGGACGTCTGGCATCTGATGGGCCTGCGGCAGGTCTCCTGGCAGCCACTGTAGAGAGAGGAGCCCAGCTGGCAGGTGCTGGGAGAGCCCAGGTTCGTGCTGTAGACCAGGTTGCTGGGGTAGGAAGAGCCGCAGGAGGAGCCAGAGTAAGGTAGGCAGCCCCCGAAGGAGCGGGAGGAGAAGTTGCCTGAGCAGCAGCTGTAGGACATGTTGAGAGGAGATGTAATTTTAGGTAGGTTGCAGTGAAAAGATGCTCTGTTGCCCCTGCCTCTCCCCGCGATGTTTATATACCCTCACTGGGCTGGGTATGATGCTGCATCAGAGACCCTGCCCATTCTTGTGCATCTGCTTTTATGAAGTGACTAATTAACCTAGGGTATAATTATAATTACAGCCATTCATGTGCCCTTAACTGTAGTTTAATCATTCTGACTTATGGAAGCCACTCTGCTTCTCTGTCTCGTTCTCTTTTGCCCCCAGAAATAAGGTGTGATTTGCTTCCAGAAACATTGGTCATAATGCACATAGTCTCCCCCTTCTTCAGTGAGTTTGACCATGGATAATGGAAGCATACGTGTCATTTATATAGAGCCATGCACTCCTAACAGTCATGAGTACTCACCCCCTCCTAATTATTTTCATGTGATTTACTGAGCATTTAGTATGTGCACAATATTTAAGAATAGGGTATGATTTAATCGTCACAACAATCTTATGAGATAAAAATCATAAGAATACTTGTGATAAGAATTGAGGAATGAAGTCATGGAGCCTTGGAAAAGTTATATAACCTCTAGGCTATATAGATCAAAGAATCATTGATCCCATGACATAAGCCAGGTGTGTCTGTCTCCAAAGCTAGCAGGAACCACAGTGCTATATTGACAGTTTGAGAAGCTTGTTCTTTCTGCTTCCAGAACCACATGTTGATTGAGAATAAAATCAAACTAGTTGAGAACAAAGAAAATTACCTTTGCTTGGGGCTAATTAGAATTGCGATCAGAGAAAACACAGATTCGGGTAGTCTTGAAAATGTGTTTCAAGGTTTTAAAAAAATGGTAGCTGTATTTATAGCTTCGAATTGCAAAGGAGATGGAAATTTTATTGCTTATTAATCAGAAGTTTATGATGAGTGCTGGCAAAAAAAACTGTTCTGCAGGAAGGGGATTGAGCGTGATCTCAATCTGGGTGGTTTGGTGAAGGGTCCATTGAACAGGTCAGAAGTGGTTGACAATGCAAGGAAGATGCCCAGTCCATAGGTGGGACTCAAGGTGAAGGTCAACACATCTGTGAGTGACCTGCAGGCAGCCTACTTCAAAGGTTCAGCTGTAGACTGAGATTTGATTAAGGATGGCCTCTCAATTCCAGTTTAAGAGTTCTGAACCAATGCTTCTCCATTTTTTAATTTTTCTTTTCCCTGATGCACATGGATAATTAAATATTCAGTTAAAAAAGAAAATAACATTTCAAGCTGATGACGTTTGTACTTCATATGAAATATCTGAGTATTCTTATCTCTTTTGGAAGTCTCCAAATATAGCCACCGAAGGCACAACTTCTTAATTATTTTTGGTTATTTACTGTGTTAGTATTCAAAGGTGCCATGGCTATGCTTGTTACAATCTTCTATTTGCCCTCTCATTTAGCTTATCATCCTTAAACTGCTCATGTTTCATCCACTATGGGGTTATTGGATTCTTTTTCTGTGTGAGGCAGAGAATTCCTTGTCAAACAATTCCATCACTGAAATAATTGCTAAAAACTAGTATACTTTTAGTGAGCTGACTACTAATGAAATACATTAGCAAAAACTTGAATTTAATAGTATGCTAACCTTTGCCAACTCAGTTGGGAGTGAGAAATTTGACACCTTAAAGAGTGATTCATTTTGCTCCCCACTGAGATTCTCTTTTGCTCATCCTTCTAGAAAGACAAAGCAGCACACAATTTACTTTCATACTAAGCAGCTAAAATTATCCTTATCACTATAAAAAATCAGTGGTATTAAAGAAAGTCCTCGAATTCAAAATGTCTCTTTCCCACCTATTATCATATCCAACTTCTGCTTTAAAGTATCTTTTGGAAAATGGAAACCAAAACACTATGCCTGTAACAGGTTGACCTTTTCAACCTGTTTCATACATGATATTTTTCTAATTTCCTGTAGTATTTATTTATCCACTAATGAAATATTCTGCCTGTGGTTGTGCTTACAAATTTCTACCAAATATGCATGCTTTTTTTCCCCATTACTTTAATCATTCTTATCCCCCAAGGCCCAAATCAAACTGTTCATGTCTGACAAGTATTCACCTCAACTAGGCTTTAACTCGGCAGAGACAAGAATATCTGTAGTTTATAAGATAGTACATTGGGTGACTACACACACACACACACACACACACACACACACACACACACAGGAGAAACCACAAAGGATGTCTTTTTTGTTGATGTTCTACTGAGGATTGCATATACCTCTGAGCTACACCTCCATCCCTATTTTGTTTTATTATTATTTTTTTATTTAGAAATAGGATTTCACTAAATTTCTGATCATCCTGTCTCAGCCTCCCAAGTACTGGTATTTCAGATGTGCACCATCACATCCTGCAAGAATATATTTTGAAATTGATCATCTGGGATGAGAAGGAGCTCAAGATGCAGGGCAGTCATTTGAGAATAGCGCAGCCCAAATGAAATCTGTGGAGCTAGCAACCATGCTCAGTCTTTTTCTTTCTGCATCAGGCACATTTTGGGTGCTCAGACATTATATATGAAATAAATGGATATATCAAGTCATTAACTTTGTATTTTTAGCTTTATAACAAAGCAATAGGTGCATATGGAAATGGCTGCATGTGTGTTTTCCTTTAACTTTTAATGAAATGTTAAGTGACTATAAAATCTTTTCCATAATTAAATGTAATTCCAAGTTAGGAATCCGGAATGGTAATCAAGCCAGGCACCTAGAACATGGACATAAATATAGGCATTATATTTTCAATGTGGGCACTTCCTGGACAACTTTTATAGTCCTTCCTTGTATATGAATGTGTGCTTGTTTTACCATTACACAAACCAATGGGATCAGAGAAAACATGTTGGAAAGAGGTGGCCAGTTAGCTTGGATAGAAGTTCTGGATATAAAATTGCATTGCAGTAGTATCTTAAATATGGCTTCCTTGTACTATGTTACAAGATACACACAATAACCAGACACTCCCTTTAATTCAAATCCATCACGCCCAGCTGTACAAGTTTCCTAAGGCATGGTGATATCAGAGTATTCTAATTAGTTTTCATCTGTTCTCATAAGTTTATAAGTATTGCTATTTTCTTTAGCAGATTTCAAACCATCTACTTTAATCTATTATTTTACAATTTATGAAAGTATATCTTTTTAAAAAAAACTAATTACTATAATTTTGAAAAAATTAAACATTTATATACGTTAGTTTTGAAACAGAATATGATACTAAAATAAATACAGCTATTTTTTAAAATAAAATTTGCTTTGTGTATTATTTAAGGCAATATCACATGTTTTGAATCTCTAAATATGGAGGGTCACTTCTTCGTTAAGTAAATTGGAAAAAATTCCCCTGACAATGTCAACATATTTAAATATACGTGTTATGGAAGTAAAAATGTGCAGAAGTATGCACATAAACTTTGCTAACTGCCAAATGTATTTAGTAAATTAAGACATTTTGCCCCAGTACTCGCTCCAGGTTACCTTTTGGTGAAAGAGTGCTGATCAGAAAGTGTTTCACAGATTCCACAATGATGGTTCATAACACATTTATAATATGGCTGAAGAATCTATAATAGTAGAATAACAGTATGCCATATGAGAAAACTTTCACGTACAACTGGGATTAAAATACAGGTCTCTAGCTCTCTAGCCCTTTTTTTCTTCTACATGAACCTGAATCAAAATTTTATGTTTCCTTTTCTTTATAATTCTGTAAACATAGCCCTCTATTATAAACTTACATTTTTACATATACTTGTTAGTGGTTTGCTTTCTTTATCATTTTGAATGTCTCGTTTGAAATGTTCTGTCTCAGACTACATCAATATGTTTATTTTAAAAATCACAATCTCTCACAAATTCTAGTGCTTCAATGATCCTCTCTGATCCACTCATCTCTACCCCTCAAGCAAAATAAGAGCTTTCCTAAGCTAGTATTTTTTTTTCTTTCGAATTGCTCTATTCTCATTTATTACAATGATTCTTTCTCTATACACATTATTAACCTTTTTCAGCCTGAAAATTTTAGTTAGTGTCATTTCCTCCATGGTTATATAACTGTTCTTATTTTTTCAAAGCCAGAATTCTCTAAAGAGTTGTGCATTAAGCTTGTCAACAATCTCACTTTGTATTCTATTCTCAGTAACCACTTTGTTTATATTTGCTTAACACTCTTCTGAAATTTTTTCTTCACAGCCTCAATACTATGGACAAAGGGAAAGGACAATTTTAGAACAAACATACCTGAACATTTAACCACATCAAAACCAGCGACATGTTTTTGATCTTGAAACATGCTTCTTTTATGTACTTCTCTGACACCACCTTCCTGGTTTTCTACCTTTCACTTACTTCCTTGTTACAATCTGTGGAGTTCTTATCTGTAATGTTCTTTAAAGACTTGGTGCTGAACTCTGCACATACTATCGCTCTTGAGGAGACACCTCCTCTCTGTGACTTAAAATACCACCTCGATTCTATGACATTGAAGTCTTCAAAATTATATTTCCAGTTCACACCTTTTTAAAAAAAAAAATTCTAGACCTGAATGTCTAACTACTTCTTGCCATTTCCATTTAGAAATTTTATAAGGCTGTTCAATTTTTATGTGTATGAAATTGAACTTTTTCTTTTTCTTGAGATGGAAAAATGTTTTTTTCTCTCACCTTAGTAAATGACATATCCAACTACATAGCTGAAATCAGGAAGAGAACTTTGGATTCCTCCTAATATATGCAGTCCATCCTAAATATTACTTATTCCATCTTCTAAATTTATCTGAAACTTATCCAGTCTTCTTATTGACTTCTTAATAGTCCAGGATTTTAAAAATTGGGCACCTTGGACATTTTTGGGGGCTGGATAATTCATTGTTGTGGGGCACTATCCTGTATCCTGTATATTATAAGACATTTGACTGTACTCTTGGTCCCTAGATGCCAATAGCATCCTTGCCCCTTCATATTATGACAATTAGGAATGTCTCCAAAATTTGGCTTGGGGTAAAGATGGCAATGTCAGTTCTGGAGAAGAATGACTGCTCTAATTCAAGGCAGTCTCCCTTCTTGGTTGGGACCACTGATCACAGTTCTGAGTATGCATGGTTCTTTTAAAAATTTGCCTTCTCAGATATTTTCTTTATAGTACTGCCTAATTCTCTTCTTAAAACAAATAGATGGGAATAGTGCTCCCCTGATTAAAACTTCCTGATTGGTTTCTTGTAAACTTGAGGTAAAACACAAATCTTTTGGACAGTCTCCAAGGCTATGGGATCATGACCCTGCCCACATCTCTAACTTAAACTCTATACCATACTCTTTCCCTCTCTCACAAGCACACTGACCTTTGTTACACACTAAAATGTCTCAAGCTTTTTCCTACTACAAGGAAATGCTACTTTCTTTGCCTTAAATGCCATTTCTTCACCTGGAATAAAATAATTAAGCCTTTCCTCACTTTTGAGCCACCATGTCCCAGGATAAATTAGGTCCCTCTGTTGTGATTTCTGATTATCCTTGTATTTAAAGCTATAGTTTTTAAATGCAGTCATTTTTCTATTATATGGACTGGAACAGTGCTACTGAAACAAGCAAATCCATAACACTTTGCAGATCAGCCAGGAGATCAGCACTGCACATCAACAAGCCAATGGATGCATTGATTCTGTCATCAACAGGTCTTACATCATTAAAAATTTCAGCTCAATGAAATCATGTTGGATAACATACTCCATCAATCCTAATCTGTGACCCACTCTTTGTGTGACACATCTCTGAATTGTAATCACTAAGATGAGACTGAGGGGCAAGAAACAACTGTGCAATTTCTTATTCAACACTGAATCCTCAACTCAAGGGAAGTCAAAATTAATATTCTTTGCCAAAAAATTCTTTATGGTAAAAAAGGATTTATCATCATTACCTGAATTGTGCCATATCTTTTTCTGTAGGCCTCCAAACTTTTACTTAACTACATCTCTCTCTAAATGCATCCCAACAGTAAACAACACGGAATCTCAACTGTCTAAATAATTAGAACAAACTGACCCAGACCTGCTTCTTTTCTTTTGCAACCCTTCTTAGTTACACTGTACCATTTATATAATTCTGAAAACAAGATCTATGGAAGATAACAATGATTCTTTCTCATTTCCCAACTCCAGTTTTAAGACAGCAATTTTGCTATTTTTATCTCCAAAAAATGTTAGGATCTTTTTCCTATCTCCAAAGATTTCCTGTCATGCTTTAATGCTGTTCTTTTGCTTTTGCTGTTGTGGGTGGTCTTCACTGTGCCTTGGGCTTTTGGCCTTCCCTCTCTCACTTTATTTCTTGTGCATTTCTTGAATGTTTTTTAAAGTCTTTTCTAAAAGTCTATGAGGGCCTTTTCAAACTCCACTTCAAGCTCCTATGTATGGTATGCAAGACCCCCTATTATCTGAAACCATGATCTCATTCCTGGAGAACCCATACTCTTATTTTATCTTTAAAAGATGCCAGTTACTTTGGCTCAGTTTAAGACTAAAGACAGATTATTGTTACGTAACTGAGTCTTGTCTCAAGATGACCAGCATCAGCAGAGACTATCAGAAGAGAAGAGATGGAAGGCAAGGCTGGAGAGAGATGGACAGGAGCCAGATTACAACAGGCTTTGTAAGACATGGTAGACATAGGGATATTCTTCACGCCTGCACTGCTACCCCACCCCTCCTCAAAAAAAAACAGCAACAAAAAAATAAATAAATAAAAAATAAATAAAAAACTCTGAAAATCTTCTATGCTCCCATCACTGCCTCTAAAAACAATTCTGACAATTAATAACTTTCTTTTTGGTTGTAAAAGATAGCATGATCTATTCTCATTAGATAGAATCACATGACTCAAGCTAATGGAAATTATGTATGTTCTTTTGTAACTTTTCTTCTGCTTAATGTTGATATATTTACCTTTTACCTCAGAAATAAATCAAAATGTTTTATTATTGGGTATTGTCCAAGGTACTGCTTGGGTTATGATATAGTTTACAGTTTATCTATAATCTGAAAATCTCTGAATTCTAAAACTTACCTATCTTCATTGTTTTTAATAATGTAATGCAAATATGTTGTAGTGAGAACATATTTATAGGTGTAAATGTAGAGATAACTAGATAAAATTTGCCTCCCAGAGAACTGGCTCTCACTACAATATGAAGTATGGACACAATAGTCACATGGAAATAGTAAGAGTGAGACCTAGGGTTAAAACCTCAGGCTACATAATTTGTAAAACTACATTCATAATCACAATGTTCAACTGTCCTCCATAAAAATTATTATTGAAGCCCAGAAACACATACAGAATGAAATTTTAAAAAGGCATAGTATGGCATTTGAATAAACCTTACATTTAAGGAATTGACACAGGAAAAGGAATTCCATAAAAAAATGAATGGGGAAGTAATAGTCAGGGAAGTAACAAAATCAAGCTAAAAATGTACTAAAAGGTAAAGGAAAGTAGTTAAAAGGAATCAAGATGGAAAGGAAGTCAAGTTAGATGCTTCTTTTGGATTTTATGCAACTTATTGGTAACAGACAATGTGTGTGTGTGTTTAAATTTGAAAATGGCAACAGTTTTAACCTTGTCTAGTACAAAATCAATGCTAAATAAACACTTGTTAAACTGAAGCATCTTGCCTAACTTTTTAGTATATTAATGTGAAATACGAAAGCAACAGAGGTGTATGTTGAGTTAATTCAGATAGCAGGCATTGAAGTGTTTGCGCTGTAGTATGTGCTAGAACATGGGGGTACCTACGAGATGAGCCTATTCCTAAAGTAGGTATGCCCTATTCTGTATCTACAAAATGAAATCTATGAAGTGACATTAAAGTATATAGTTGTCCATTAAATTTAATCACTTTTGCTGTTCTGAAGGACTCTTAAGCTATTATACAAAGGTGAGTAAAATCTTAGGTTCTTTATATTTACATACTCTGAATTATTTTGAATGCTGTTAATGTTTTATTGGGAAATAGTAATTAAATGGCATTTTAGACTTTAAGACTTTTCTTGCTTGTACAAATGTGATGCCTTTGCTCTAGTTTTACACATTGTGTTAGCCAAATTTCCAAAGAAGCCCATCCAAATAGTAATTTGTCATTTTAAAAGGAAAAAAAAACCAATTCAGTGTTACAATTTGAATCTTAAATTCCCCCTTAAAATTCATGTGTTGAAAGCTTGGTCCATAAGACAGCAGTGTTCAGAGGTGAAGGACGTGTCTCATCAGTGGATTAATCTGTTGAATTCATAACTTAATGGGGGAGAGGTGGTGAAAATTTCAGGACCAGGGCTTAGAGGAAATAGACCAGTGGGGGTGTGCCCTCAAAAGGTATGTTTTAATCTCTCATTCTTCTTTCTCCTCTCCCTCTCCCTCTCTCTCCCCCTCCCTCTCTCTCTCTTTCTTGGCCACCATGAAATAAGAACACTACCACCATAATGTTCTGCCTCCCAGAGGCCTAAAGCAATGGGGACAAGAGACCAGGGACTGAAACCTATGAAACTGTGAGCCAAAAATGAACCTTTTTTCATCTAAGTTGACTTTCTCAGGTATTTTGTCATAGTGATGTAAAACCAACCAATACACTGAATAAGCTAATAATCCTAAAATATCAAGGAAATACTGTTTATATTTGTTTGAAGTCCATAAAAGTTTAGTTCATTAAATGGCAATACTTTTTTTTTCATATTGTGGAAAAATAAAAGCACATGAAATAGCTCCATAGTTTCTCTTATGTAAAAATTATCTTATTATCTGACATGTAAAACTATAATTTCTGAGCTTTGGAAATTCTTTCTTGTAATAAAGTCAGAATACATCTCTCTGAGAGAAACTAAGAAGTTAGGGGCCAGCCCTATAATGAAACAGGGTTTGATGGAAAGCACCATTTCCTATTAGAGTAGGAAGAGGAAATAAATTTATAGAAGCCAGCCATGTGGACTGGTATAGGTTAAGTTGACAGGCTGCTACTGGTAGAGAAATGATCTAGGTAGTAAGAAAATGTGACAGTAATTCAGGCTTTTGGAACAACTGGCTCTACAACAGAGATATTGCTATTTATTGAATTTATAGTATAGAGACCTTCCTCTGGAGGTAAAGAAAAGTATGATTGCTGGCTATTGGTGGGTGTATAGGGGCTCTTCCAAGACTCCTTATAGAGTGATTCACCGTGGTGTACACTGGAAGAACAGAGGTCAGTGAGGTACAACAAGAAAATGAGGTAAAGTAGATACAGGACTAGCTTTAGTTGACCAACAATTCTATCAGGAAATAGAGATATTTCCACTGTTGTGGTTGTGATGTAGAATCACTGTACTTGGTTACATGGTTCATTTGTTGCTTGTATCAAATTCAGAAGGGTCTGAATTTCACCTGCTGGTCTAGAGGCTATGTGCCCTCACCCTGTGGGCGTGATGCTCTTGATAGTCAACTTCAATAGCTTTCTGCATTATAATTTGCATAAGAACATGTCCTTAGTGTGCTGTCTAATTTCAGCTGAATCGATTAACACCATCATAAATATGCATGCTTGCATTTTATAGCCCAAAGCAGTTTACCGTTCTGTCTTGGACTGTAAATGACTGTTGCATACCCAATGCAGTCGATCATCATTTCCAGCCTCAATTGTGACAGACAAGATCACTTATAGGATTCTGAAGTGTACCTCTTTCCTTTCTCCTTGTTTACATTATTATATTTATTAGGATTTTCTCCTGGTCATTTCTCATGTGGCTTGCCATATTGTAAAACATGCGTTTGCATCCAGTTAACAGCTAACACAGTATGTGTGATACAAATGGCACATAAAAAGCAAAGATAGCATTGCATGATCATGATATGCCCTAAGACTCAGATGAGTTTTATGGAAAAATAATTCTGCTCGCCTCTCTTCATCAGTTGGATAAGTATGGGAAGCCTCATATAAGTGGATTTAAATTATATTAGCTAAGAAGATGGAGATGCCAGCCCAAATGCTTAAAAAAGTAATCTACTATCAAATTTATAGAGTGTAAATTTTTAATGGCTCCTTAGGGGTTGTGTTTATAAGTAGTAAAGCAAATACCAAATTATTTTCTTTGAGCACATTGAAAATTGCTGAGCAAATAAAAAGTTCCAAAGCAGTGTTTCAGAGAGTCACATTTCCACATTATGTGAGAGTCTGTATTGCATCTGAAGATGGACCTAGCTGTAGTGATGGGTGATGCAGAGAAGGGCAGACATTGCTGAGGCACAGAATGGGAGCTACACAGAAAGATTACAGGGTAAAAGAAAACTTCTAAAAAAATGGATAGAAAAAGCATTGAAAGAATGGTAAATTAGGTTACACTCAGAATATATATAATATATATATATATATATATATATATAACATATATTTTACACTAAAACAGTTATTTGTCTATTTATGATATATGGGAGGGAATGGAGTATACTTATGTATTTTAGTGGATATTTAAAATGTTTAGAAATTGAAAAAAATGAATATTTAATTGTAGGATACATAAAAGAATATGTTTATTGGCTCACTCAATCTGCATGAAGTCAAGGCATATATGAGCATTTATATTTGGCCCTAAATTGTGTACATTTACAGTCCAATAATAGTGAACATTTATAAAGCACATTTTATATTCAAGGAATTCTTCTAGTTGTTTTAAATATCTTATTTTTCGCTCATGAAATCCTGTGATATAAATACTATAATTATCTTTTTATAATGAAGGAAATTGAGTTTTGGAGAGATTTCATAATATGTGCTAACGTTGGAGATTTATAAATACATAGTATTTCATGTGGACTTGCATACTTAAGCAATTTATATGAGCTTACTCTTACAGAAGACAGATTAGCAGTATAACTAAACAAATATACCTATTATCCAAATGCATATATCTATTAAGTAATTCATCTAAAGTACAAAACTAAGAAGATCTAATAGGTAAAGAAGCCAAGCAGGGAACCCTAAGTATGACATTCTGATGACCAAGCAATCCTCTGATCCAGAGGACAGCAAAGAAGCCCAGGCACAACTTGGAATGTCACTTTGTTAAAAGACCTAGTGATTCTGACTCTTCTGTCTTTTTTAATGGGATGATCCTTACGAACTCTGTGCCAACCATGAGAACTATCCTAGTACAACTGGCATTCGGGGAAGAAGGAGAGTTACAGTTAATAATCCAGACACGACTTGTCAAAGACTTCGGGCCCATTCAAGAATCATGTGCTATGCACAAACAGAACCTCAACAGCATCAAGTCTACACGGTTACATCAACTTTGGGTTGATGTATTGTAGTCTCTATCATTGTTGGAAAGACTTTAAAGTTCAGTCACAGCTGGGCGTGGTGACACACGCTTGTAATCCCAGTATTTGGGAGGCTGAGACAGGAGGATTGCAGGTTCGCAGCCAGCCTCAGCAACTTAGTGAGGCCATCTTTAACTCAGTGAGACCCTGTTTCAAAATAAAAGAATAAAATAGGGCTGGAGGTGTGGCTCTGAGGTAGAATGCCTCTGGATGCCATCTTTAGTACCACCAAAAAAAAAAAAGTTCATTCAGCAAAGATTTTAACTGATGATTCTCATTCATTTTGAATTTCAAGATCATTAACAAGCAAGATCCTATTTAGCATTCCCCAAAAAATCATGGTAAACTAACAACTGATACTGCAACCATCAAAAATAGGATCTTTTACTCATGTTTGTGAGCTAACAGGTGCAAAGTGGCACTCTGTTTCAATGTCAGTGTCATCATCATTTGTCAGTGGTTCTCATAATACTCTGTTTGATAGGAGTTCCTCTGGAGTAGTATTTCAGGAGATAAAAGTTTCTTCTAAGAAATACTTGTGCATTTTTTTACCCTGATCCAACATAACTATCAGTGAAGGTTTGGCAAATAAAATATGTTAGTTTAAGTACAAATAAACTTTGGAAACAAAAATTAATTTTTGTCCACCATTGAGAAAGCAACAGTTGGTTTGTTTATCCTTGTGTAGGGTTTATGTTTGCACAGTAGTGACATCCTATTGCTATTTCAGTAGATTACAAGAAAAATCTATTCTATACCACCTCTGCTTGCCCAGCCCAGTTCCTCTTTAGGACAAAAAAAAGTACAGCTCAGTGCTGTGTTCACTTAATTTTGCATAAACGCTGCTTCAGTTGGCATTCTCAGTGCTGTGGCCCAAATCTCTGACAAGCATAACCTTGGAGGAAGGAAGATTTATTTGCTTACAGGTCTGAAAATTTCAATATATATATTGAAATGTGTGTGTGTGTGTGTGTGTGTGTGTATGTATGTATGTATGTATGTGTGTTACAGCTGTCAGGCAGGAGCCAGAGCATGATAGTGGGAAGTAGAGAGAGCCATAGGAGGGGTGAGGGACAAATATAATTCCCAAGGCCACAGTCCTAGGGACCCACCTCCAAGCATGACTGCTGCCTCTAGAGCAGTAAGTCCAAAGGACATTTTATTTTCAAACTACAACACAAGCTTTTTGAGTCTGAAGCAAATCTTCCTGTGATTCATCGACTGCAAAGTTTCTCTTTGGAGTACATGCAGTTGAAAACTTATTTATAAGAAAGTTGAGCACAGGTTCGATCTTCTGCAGTGAAATCTGGTCCTTTGATTGACCACTGGATATGGAAGAATCAACAACAAAATAGGCACTGAAGCAAAAGTAAAAACCCTTCATCAATCATAATTTTCCTGAGATAAGGTGTATCAGAAAGGGTCCCTGTCAACCGAAACATCTCCAGCTCAGGTTTATGCACAATATATTTCACAGTAACACTACTGCAATAAAAGACTTTCACTTCCTCTTCCTAATTGTCAGTGTCTTTCCTTTAGGACTATAATTTACCACTTATCTCAGTGTAAATGCTGCAGTTTTAAATACCACTGGTGAGTATTCTCAGGGCAAAAAAGAGATGGGTTAAAAATAAAACTAGCTGGGCATGGTGGTGCATGCTTGTAATCCCAGCATTTGATCCAGGTTCACAGCCTGCCTCAGCTACCTAGTGAGGCACTCTGCAACTTAGTGAGACCCTGTTTCAAATAGGGCTGGGGGTATAGCTCAGAGGTAGAATGCCCTTGAATTCAATCCCCAGTACCACAAAAAAAAACTAATATAAAAATATTAGTTGATGAAAAGATGACAATCACTTCATATGTTCAAGGAGATTGCACTCAGAAGAACAAAAGCAGCTGAGACACATTACTTTTAGGAAATATAAAACACTAAAATCCTACTTTATAGAACACAATTATCATTTTTATTCCTCACAATAGTCTCATTAATTAACTACTATATTCATTGTAAGATTAGAAATAGAGTTGTGTTAAAATTTATTTTAAAAATTTTTTAAAAATTTATAAAGCCAGAAATTAAGACTAATTCTGTGTGACTACAGATATTTCATTACCCACCCCTAACTTCTGCATTTGTTAAACTACAAAATAAAGCTAAGGAGATATGATATGTGTACTTGGGAGGCTGAGACAGGAGGATGGCAGGTTTGAAGCCAGCTTTGGCAACTAGGCAGACCCTGAGAAACTTAGCGAGACCCTGTTTCAAAACAACAACAAAATCTAAGAGGTATTGGGCATAGTTGGTTGGTAGAATGCCCCAGTACTATTAAAAATAAAATAAAACTAACAAATTCTGAGAAATGAATGCATAATGCAGATGAGGTGAGTTCTTATTATTGTAGACTTTAACACTTAAAACCTTTAAAAAATAGGTGGAGTATGGAGTGGATGCGAATATCCCAGGGAAAGTCATAAGACATATGCTGAAAGTTGGACAGTAGGAAGCAAAAGGCAGGATCATTCTAGAATTCATAACTGTATTCCTTCCTTGTCAATAATTTGAAAATGAAAAAGTTGCTAAGTAGAATTTCATTTGTGACTTCAGTAGAAGTAAGCTCGCTGTGCCAACTATTTCTCTCCATCTGTTGACAATCGATTAAGAGAACATTTCCACATCATTCTCTCGAATGAAGTTTGCAGCTCCCAAGAATGTGCTAAATGTGTTTGGATTGTGTTTCCTGTTCTCCCTGGTATAGTAATAGACCATGGGAAATCACCCTAAAATTGTTGAAGCTAAAGCACTTTTTTCAAATTTGGTTTATAATCTGCAGAATATGAACAACCAATGACATCTCTTCACCTTCAATGTCCACAGGACACAGGACATGAAGTCCCTGAAATCAATTTTATAGTTTGGACATTAACCTCAGTGGTCATTTGCCCAGCAGGAAAAGTAAGCCATTTGAATCACAGAAACAGACATTATTCACTTCTTTTTATGATTATGAGTGTCGTAACAGCTTCCCCTTCAATTACATGACTAGAGTTATTTGCTGGTAAAGTACCAAAGAGAGTGTATAGAAGAGATGCATTTAGATATTGTCCCTTTGCAAAAATTTACTGAAATGAGAGCATTAACTCATTACTGAGAATATGGATTTTGACTAAAACTGATTTCAACAAAAAATTGCAATATTATCTGACTCAAAATTACTTGGAAAAACTGTTGTTCACTCTCTTTCAACATTACTGTCTGGAAGATAGAGGGAGGAAACTGCAATCTTCCTCTCTTCCCTTGGAAAATCAAAATGCACTTGAGAATATTTAAAAACTCTTAAAAGGGAAGAAAACAAACCTGATTGACTTGCGTAGTCAAGCATTAACATACAAAGATAAACTTTGTATCTAATTGATTAACATCCTTAACACCAAGCTTCTGAGCAATTAACATTACAAGTAGAACTTTAGTTATTTGGAATTAGAGTAGAAAAAATTCACAAATCCTGTCAGGAAACAAAGTAGAGACTGAATAAGAACCTATAAATTTTGAAATAGACAGTGAGCATAGGAGAAATGTGATGATTTGGATTTAGAATGTCCCCCTAGGCTTTATAGATACAAGACAGTAATATTGGAAGCTTGGTTGCTAAAAAGAGGTCCACAGGGGTGTGGCCTTGGGGGCTATCTATGGTTCTCCTCCTCTTGCTCATTCTCTACTTCCAGCCTCTGACCTCTGTGATGTGAGGAGCACGTTCTCTCTCTCTCTCTCTTTCTCTCTCTCTCTCTCTCTCTCTCTCTCTCTCTCTCTCTCTCTCTCCTTCCTGCTCCAATTCCCTTAGCTTCACAGACCAAGCCTAACATGGACTGAACCTCTAAATGTCCAAATACTGTGAATAAATGAATCCTCCTTCCTCTAAATTGTGTGTTCAGTCATTTTAGATTATAGCATTGAGAATGGTGACCAAAACAAGAAAACTTTGGACAGTTTTAATCCTATGGCTTTATTCACTATCTCTCTATCCACTTTTATCAGTTTAAGAGCTTCTGTAAATGATAACTGCATCTTCCCACTTTAACTAAAAATGTTAGTGTGTCTGTACTAGTCCCCTGGAAATGCCCTCTACAAATGTTATAACTCATCATATTAATCTATCATCTAGTTATATTTTTAACATATGGTTAACTTTCATGAAACTTTGTTAGGAATAATTATATTATTACAGAGTTACAAGAATTTGCAAAAATTCTCCACAGATTTCTTTTAAATCCTTCACCCAGCTTCCCCCAATAATTACATATCATCTAACTACTCTCATACCAAAACAAGGAAATTGACACTACTGCCATACTTATAGCTAGACTATAAAATCTTAGTTTTATCCATCGAAATATGCATACATTTGCATCTCCATGTGCATGGCTTCAAGTAATGTCTTCTGTGTATAGATTCATGTTGTTACTCCCACAGTCTCCCTTGAAAACTGTTCCATTAAATATCAATTCTTTAATATTAGGAGAATTTAAAAGTGTAGTTTGCTTAGCTTGGGCTTCTATAAAAAATATCAGAGGGCAGGTGATTTAAACAACAAACATTTGTGTCTCATAGCTTTGGAGGCTGAGAGTTATGAAATCCAGTTTATGGCAAATTTGGTTCTGATGAGGACACTTTTTCTGATTTAAAGATGACCATCTTCATAGTATATCTTTAATTGGGAGAGAAAGAGCTCTGGTTTCTTCCTCTTTTTTAGGGCTCTAATTCTGTTATGGCAGCTCAACTTGAATAGTGTACCTAAACCTAATCACCTCACAAAGGCCCTACTGCCAAATATCATCACACTGGGGACTGGAACTTCAGCATTTGAATTTTATAAGGACACAAAAAATAATGAAACAGAAATGTGACCATACGCGTCTCACTCTTATGTTTATTAAATGTTATTTAACTTAAGTAAGAAGTTTAAAAAAAAGTGAATCTTGTTTTACCTTGGCAGCAACATGAGACAGCGGGGTAGCATTTGATGTAAGTTCTGGGATGGGCATGAAGAAAAATTAAGTCACAATGTCATACTTCTGTGTAGTAATGTCTGTTTTCCCTCAAGTTATACCATTAGAAAGAATCAATTTTAGCCAAGGCTAGAGGACATCATGCTAAGTGAAATAAGCCAGACATAGAACGACAAATACTTCACAATGATCTCTCTTACGTAGAATCTAAGATAGTCAAACTAAAAGAAGCAAGGAGTAGACTGGTGGTTGCCTTTGGCTGGGTGAGTGGTATGTAGATAGGGAGGTACTCCTGGTCAAACAGTATAAACCTTCAGCTAAAAGATAATAAGTTATGGAGATAATGTACAGCATAGTGACTATGGTTAACAAGGCCCTACTGTATTCAAACTTACCAAGGGAGTGAATCTAAATATTCTTGCCACAATCAATCAATTAATTGATTAAAAATGGAAACTGTGAGATGATAGATATGTTAATTAACTTGGCTGAAGTGATCATTTTGCACATTAGTCCCTTGGTATCCATGGAGAAAGGATTCTAAGACACATACAGGTATCTGAACCCACAGATGTTCAAGTTCCTTATATAAAATGACACAGTATTTATATATAGCCTACACACATCCTTCTGTATATTTTAAATTATCTCTACTTGACTTCCAATATCTAATACAATGTAGAAGCTATGGAAGTGGTTGTTACACTGTGGTTTTTAGGGAATGATGACAAGCTCAGTACAGAGGCAAATTTTCTCCAAATAATTTCAATTCATGGTTGCTTGAATCCATGGATGCAAAACCCAGAGACGGCCAACAGTATATATATTCAACAACATGAAATTGTACCCTTCAAATATATACAATTTCTTTTTGTCAATTATACCTTAACAAGGCTAAAAAATAAAAAACCATAAATTGGTAAGATAAAGTAGATCAGTCTGTGAAGTGGTGTACATAATTTGTTTTTTCTTCTTAGTTTCCATAATACATGGAAAAATGATGTTCCCACTGCTGTCGCAGGTGCAGAATTATCTTTTATAATGAACATTACCAATTTTACATACTGTTATCAGAAAAAGTTGTGGAAGGCTTGAATGGGGAGAAACAAATTACAATGTGCCTTGTCTGGTTCACTTTCAGGAAACCTCCACTTTGCATTGCTTTCGAACTATTGTATAATTCTGTATCTTGTGGAAAATTGACACTAATGCAAAACATTTTTGTCTGCAGAATGAAAATGATTTCAGTGCAGTGGAATGCCATTGATTTTTGCTCTGGGTACAGTGATTACTTTGCATCTATCTTTGAATTTATTTCTGTACCTCCTAACAGCCTATACAAGTACAATATTTGAATTATCCTTTGTATCATTACAGCATATTGGTGGGCACTCATTTCTTATTGAATTAAATACATATTTCATATATGTTTGATTTTATTTGGGAATTATGATTTTACCTTTTAAAATATTATCTGTTAACAATATTATGTCATATGGATGTATGTATACACAGATACACACACACACACATGCACACACACACACTTTTTGTTCATCCCTTTGCAGGCCACCTAGAAGAACTTAAACTGTGATGCAGATGTTTACAGAATACTCCCTACCTGCTACTACTAAAATGTATCATACAGAATATATAGGTCTGAACTTTGTGCAGGATGAGATATAAGGGTCTAACTTCAGTCTTCCATCAATTGAGGGAGGGGCATTTCTTTCTCTGTGCTTGTGAGTTACCTCATGTATCTCCCAGAGTTTTTGTAATGAGCTTCAATGTTCTGGTTTTCACAAATATTTTCTATAGAAAATAGGTTCCAGAAGGCTTCCAAATCACATCTCTGTAGAGACTCTTCTGGGAAGGATACAGAAAAGCCTATCTTTCCTGGGTGAAGTTCATATCTACATCCTCAAAAGACCTAGAAAATAGACCAGAGACTTTGTAATTACTACAAGAAAAACAGAGGACCAACTTTGCAACACAGGCCCTGGAAAAGACTTCCTCAATAAGATCCCAAAAGCTCAGGAACTAAAACTGAAAAATAGTAAATGGGAAGGCATCACATTAAAGAGCTTCAGTGGAACAAAGGAAACAATCCAAGAGCCTGAAGTAAGAGCCTACAGAATGGGAGAAAAGCGTTGACAGTTGCTCATCTGATAGAGGAATGATATCTTGAATATTTGAATAACTTAATAATTTAACTCTACAAAATACAGGTTAATCAAAAATGGGCTTTTTTTTTTTTTTTTTTTTTTTTTTTTTTTGCAGTACAGGGGATTGAACTCAGGGGCATTCTACCTCCGAGCTACATCCCCAGCCCTATTTTTTATTCTTTATTTTGAAACCGGGTCTCACTAAGTTGTGGAGTGCCTCACTAGGTAGCTGAGGCTGGCCACGAACCCGGATCCTCCGGTCTCAGCCTCCCGAATGCTGGGATTACAAGCGTGCACCACCACGCCTGGCTTAGGCTTTTGTTCTGAATAGACACTTTTCTAAATAAGAAATACAAATAACCAACACTTATGAAAAATATTCAACTTCATTAGCAATCAGGGAAATGAAAATCAAAACTACACAGGGATTTCATCTAACTCCATTTTGAATGGCAATCACCAGGGATACAAATAATAATAAATGCAAGTAGGGATGTGGAGAAATAGAAACTTTTACACACTATTTGTGAGACTGTAAGTTAGTACAACTATTATGGAGCTCTGTATGGAAGTTCTTCAAAAGAGTAGGAAAGGGGCCAACATATGACCTGGCTGTATCAGTCCTCAGTATCTTTACAAAATGATTAAAGTCAAAATACTATGTAATACATGATTCCTATGTTTATGCAGCACAATTAACAATAGCCAACTTATGAAACCTTCCTAGGTTTCCATCACTAGATAAATGGAATAATAAAATGTGGCATATGCACATGATGGAATTTTACTCAGCCAAAAAGAACAAAATGATGTAATTTGCAGGAAAATAAATGGAACTAAAGGTTATTGTAAGTGAGATTATCCAGCCTCAAAGAGTCAAGAGTCATATATTTTCCTTCATATATGAAAGCAAGAGAGAAAATAAGAAATATAAGGAATTTCAGATAAATGAGAAGAGAAACTAGTAGAATAGTGAAAGGAGGTTGGAGAAGGAAGGTTGGGTGGGAAAAGGGAGGATTGAGTTAAAAAACAGTTCAAATTATATTATGTTCATATATGAAGGCACTGCTAGCATATATGGAGAGGGAGAAGGAGCAGGATGTGATGAGAAGGGAAATTCACCAAGTGATGCATACATGTGTGTTTATATCACTTTGAACCTCATTATGATCCATGATTACAATGCACCAGTAAAAATATTATATAATAAAATAAATTTCTCATGTTAAAAAGATGGGTAGAAGCTGGGCGTGGTGGCGCACGCTTGTAATCCCAGCATTCGGGAGGCTGAGACCAGAGGATCCGGGTTCGCGGCCAGCCTCAGCTACCTAGTGAGGCACTCTGCAACTTAGTGAGACTGGGTTTCAAAATAAAGAATAAAAAAAAATAGGCCTGGGGGTATAGCTCGGAGGTAGAATGCCCCTAAGTTCAATCCCCAGTATCGAAAAAAAAAAAAAAAAAGATGGGTAGGTCTGTAATACTGGAAAGAACCTTAGAGATTGCATGCAGATTATTATTTTACATATCAAGAATGTGAAGCTCAAAGAGAGGTAAGTGATGTGTAGAAGACCTAATCTAGTTAGCAAGAGAACCAGGACTATAACTTAACATTTTTTTTTTATAATTTTACTTGCACTATTTCCTTTCACATAGTGCCATGAAGAGGAAAAATGTACGAATTCTTTAAATTTTAGCGTACTATGGTAATCCTATACATAGAAACACATCTCTAGATTGAAATATTTCACAGGAAAATAAATATTTCTTTAAATGTAAATCTCAGATCTGTTGCATTGGATGATTATACTTTTGATTATATCTGGCTGCTCAGATTTCACAGTTTATAACACAACAAACGAACACTTGTAGCATCCTACTCAGCAACCCAACATGATATTCTCTATGTAATTATGCCTCACTTATGCTCTACATCCTTCTTTATATCCACCCTTCCCTTCACACAAAAGGAATAGGAAAACCAGGTGCATGCCTCTCATACCAATACTTGGGAGGCTGAGACAGGAGGACTACAGATTCACTACAAGACTCAGCAACTTAGCGAGGCCCTCTGCAACTTAGTGAGACCTTTTTCTAAATTTTAAGAAATAGGACTGGGAGTGTAGCTCAGAGGATTTAATCTCCAATTGCACGCGCACGTGTGCGTGCACACACACACACACACAGTAATAGGAGAAAATAAACCTGTCTCACTAGACATGAACTATTTAGATAAAGGTCTTCATCTTTTCTAAGTTCTCAGCATATTTCTTATGGAAGGAAGAGTTCTACAAACTTAAGCCAAAATATATTTAGTGAGCTGAATTCAGAACAGAGCTCATATCATATCATATTATGTATTAAAGGGATTAGGTTTGGAATTATTATGAATGAGTGTGAGCACAAGTGTACTTTTTCACTCTTAACTTTTTATAACCAGTGATGGAACCCATCCTTCCATACAGTCCTGTCACTATTTTCCAACCCAATTATTGACTAGCATCCAAACTCAATAGCACCCTATAGATGGATAAGATTTTACTATGCTGAGGATGGAGGATATGGATGGGTTGTAACCTTCTCTGATGCCTGAAATCTGAACCTTCAAATTGTACTTTACAAGGTTTAAATGTTGCAAGTTTTCTGATGTATAAATTTCTTTGTCTACTCTTCTCTTCTTCCTTTCTATTCTTAGCCCTCTGCTTCAATACTTCCATTAGAATGAGGGAAATTCTCTAAGGATCTAAAACTTGACCCCTTTGTCACTGGACCCCCTTTGCTCTAACGTAGGACTGTTCTTGGTTTTAAACACTTCTTGGTGCTCATCACTCCTGCAGTGCCTGGTGCCTTCTTTGATTGACATTTGAAGCTTCTAGTTTCCAGGAATTTCTCACTAACCATGCTATGAGATCATGTTGAGTTTGTTTTTGCAAATAGTTCTTTGGTCCGTATTTTATGCATTTCACATTATTTAGAGAAGAGTTACCACTCCATCCTCATTGCTGATGACAGTAATCCAGACTTCATGGGATCCTTTTAGTCTTAGTAATAAAAAAATAACTATTTATATCAAAGTCAATGAGCAAATCTATAACAGATGACATTTTTATCAATTATAACTCTTTGAGTAACAGAAATCTTATTTTATTTTAATTTAATTAAGCCAAAAGAAGAGTTCATTGGCTCAAATAATCAAAGCACACAAAGGATAAATGCAGCAGATGTAAGGCATGATGGAAACCAGAGGTTCCTGTGTCACCAAGGTCTTTTCTCTTTGTCCCTTTCTTCTATCTTCTAATTCTTATCAGATTTCTGTGAAGAGGACCTGAATCCATGATTAATATAAGATAAAAGATACCCTCTTTTTTCAGATTATTAGAAAATAAAATCTTAAGAAAAAGGTTTTAGGAAAAACAAGTCAGTATGCATTCACGCCAAATGACTGGAGTAAATAATAATCTTTTTTTAAATACTATTATTGGTGCATTATAGTCTCACATCATTATGTAAATTATGTTGACAGTGACATACATGCACACAGAAATATCTGATAATTATTTTCCCACTCATGGAGAGTTATTATTTAATATATTATGAAAACCTTTTAACTAAATTTTCACACTACATTTAACCTCTGAAGCAACTTGCTCAAACTAAATTGAACATGGAGGATGTACTCCTCAGATCTGAATGATAACCTATAATGATTTTTTAATTTTTTTAATTTATTTATTAAGTATTATTATTATTATTATTATTATTATTATTATTATTATTATCATCATTATTATTGTTGTTTTTGTACTGGGGATTGAACTCAGGGGCATTCTACCTCCGAGCTATACCTCCAGTCCTATTTTTTATTCTTTATTTTGAAACTGGGTCTCACTAAGTTGCGGAATGCCTCACTAGGTAGCTTAGGTTGGCTGCGAACCTGGATCCTCCACTCTCAGCCTCCTGAATGCTGGGATTACAAGCGTGCACCACCATGCCCAGCTTATAATGATTTTTTTAAAATTATTCTCACTATTGTAGCTGAGCAGTGGATTCCAAGGAGACCCAGGCAGGTTGAAAGATTCTGAATACTGAATGTAATTCAATCTTTGTTACCATCAACATGAAAGTCACTAAACTATTCATCTAATTTCTGAGCAACTCAATAACTAAAAAACAACCAAGTCATAATTCTTCTATAAATTTACAATTCACAAATACAGTCAATACTCCACGTCTGTGGGTTCCACATCCATAGATTCAAGTGTGTATTGAAAATATTTGAAAACAAAATGTATCTCAATTGAACAGGTATAGACTTTTTTCCCTTCGGCCATCATTACCTAAACAATTCAGTGTAATACATATTTAACCTGTATTAGGGATTGAGGATAATCTAGATATGATTGAAAATATAAAAAGAATATACAAAGAATATACATAGATTATATGAAAATACTATGCCATTTTATTTAGGGACTTGAACACTCATGAATTTTGGTACTATAGGAGTTCCTGGAACCCATTCCTGGAGATACTAAAGGACAGCAACATATATTTTTTTTGTAACAGGCTAAAGTATGTCTCCTTAAATTGCTTTTTAAAAAAAATACTCACTCAACATCCATTACTCAGTTAACCTTTAAGTCATTGTGTCCCTGACTCTCTCTTGTCTTTCCTTTCTCTTTTTTTTTTTTTTTTTTTTTTTGGTTCTGGGGTTTGAACTCAGGAGCATTCTACCTCCAAGCTATACCCCCAGTCCTATGTTTTATTATTTATTTTGAAACCGAGTCTCACTAAGTTGCGGAGTGCCTCACTAGGTAGCTGAGGCTGGCCGCGAACCCGGATCCTCTGGTCTCAGCCTCCCGAATGCTGGGATTACAAGTGTGCACCACCACACTCGGCTCCTTC